>VWYK01098672.1:0-37285 GCA_013399775.1 Semnornis frantzii
ATAGTGTCAAAGGCTTTGCTCAGAAAATCCCCTCCATTCTTAGAAATTGTCAGCATTATTTATTTTGTAATTTACTCATTTATTTATTTACTTATTCAAAAAAGCAAACAAGTAATCCTACACTTTCCCTGTCAGACTGAAACCTCTGAGTATTTTTAATTTTTTTTTTTTTTTAAACTGAGTGTTTAGTAGTGATGAAGGGAAGAAGGAGAAAAAGCTACTTGGATAAGTTGTTGATAGAGATCTCAGTGTATCAGATGCAGTCCAGGCATTGTGTAAAACAGTTCCTGTCTTTGTGCGTTCATGGCCTCGGAGAACCAGAAACTTGGGATGGCAAATGAAGAATGGGGTGAGGTTTGTACCAAGCAGCATCATGGTCTGGGAAAACAGAGCTGGAGTGACCTATCAATGCCAGGGCCCAGTTTTGAGAAAGTGGAACACAATCCAGAAAACATTTGAGTCCCTCTGTTGTCATCAAGTACATGCGAGGCCTGTGGATGAAGTATGCCTCACCTCCTTTGGTGGCCAGAGCAAATATGAAATGGCAGTCTGCTACTGCTACTAGTGAGTTGAGAGGCAAAGATATTTCTGTCCCTTCATTCCCTGCCCCATGAAAATTGCAAGTCAGAGAGCTGGCCTTTCATTTCTAAATCAGTAGTTCACAGAATCATAGACTGATAGGGATTGAGAAGGACCTCTGAGGATTGTCTCATCCATTCTCACCCCTACAGTGACATCACCCAGAGTAAATCACACAGGAATATGCCTCCAGAGAAAGGAGACTCCACAACCTCTCTGGGCAGCCTAGTCCAGAGCTTTGCCACCCTCGAAGTCAACTTTTTTTCTTTCTGTTTACATGGAACCTCCTGTGTTCCAGTATGTGTCCACTGCCTATTGTCCTGTTCCTGGACACCACTGAAAAGCAATTTGACAGCTATACACTGATGGGTAACAAGGACCAATGGCTTTGTTAAGGTATGGAATAAGATAGGGTCTGGATAACAGGTCTTCTGAGGAGGAAGTTGAATGAACTGGCGTGGTTTAGTGTAGAAAAAAGGAGGCTGAGGGGAGACCTTCTTGCTCTCTACAAATTTCCTGAAAGGAGGTTGGAAGGAGATGGGGATCAGTCTCTTCTGCCTAGTAAAAAGTGACAGGATGCCATCCAGAGGGACCTGGACAAGCTGGAGAGGTGTGCCCAGGCCAACCTCATGACATTCAAAAAGGCCAAGTGCAAGGTCCTACACCTGGGTGGGCACAATCCCAAGCACAAATACAACCTGGGTGGTGAATGGCTGAGAGCAGCCTTGAAAAGGACTTGGAGGTCTGGGGTGATGAAAAGCTCAACAAGAACCTGCAGTGTGCACATGCAACGCAGACAGCAACCGAGTCCTGGGCTGCAGCAAGAGCAGTGTGGGCTGCAGGGCAAGGGAGGGGATTCTGTCCCTTTACTCTACTCTTGTCAGACCCCACCTGCAGTCTTGTGTGCAGTTCTGGATTCCCCAGCACAAGAAGAACATGGAACTGTTGGAGTGAGTCCAGAGGAGGCCACAAAGATGCTCAGATGGCTGGAGCAACTCTGCTCTGAGGACAGACTCAGAGAGTTGGGGCTCAGCAGCCTGGAGAAGAGAAGGCTTTGAGGAGACCTTAGAGTAGCCTTCCAGTATCTGAAGGGGGCCTACAGGAAGGCTGAGGAGGGACTATTTACAAGGTCTTGCAATGACAGGACAAGGGGCAATGAGTTTCAACTGGCAGAGGGGAGATTTAGACTGGATGACAGGAGGAAGTTCTTTCCAGTGAAGGTGGTGAGACACTGGCACAGGTTGCCCAGGGAGGTTGTGGCTGTTCCCTCTCTGGAGGTGTTCAAGACCAGGTTGGATGAAGCCTTGAGTAACCTGTACTAGTGGGAGGTGTCCCTGCCTATGGCAGGGGGTTGGAACTAGATGATCTCTGAGGTCCCTTCCAACCTCAACCATTCTAGGATTCTATGATTTTATGAAAGGAAATGGCTCAAACTGCAACCAGAGGTAGTTTATGTTGGCTATTAAAAGAAACTTCTTCACAACAAACATTCTCAAATCATGGAAGAGGCTCCTCAGGGAGGTGGTTAAATCTCCATTCCTAGATATATTTCAAAGATGCAGAGATGTGGTGCTGAGGGACATGGATTGGTAGCAGCCTTAGATAGAGTTAGATACTGTTTGGACTTGTTGATCTTCAAGGTCTTTTCCAGCCAAAATGTTTCTATGATTCTTTGAACGTGAAAGAATCCCAAACCCAAGACACTTTTTCCCAGCAAGAGGGAAACCTGGGATATATCAGATGGTGTTTCTGTTCACACAGAAATGTTCAGAATCTCCCTTCTACATCCAGTTTTGAGCTGCCTGCAGAGGTGTAAGATTCTATGTGGGCTGAGGTGCGAGGCAGAGACCCTCCTTTAGCTGTTCCAATGGCAGCTCCTGTTACTGTGGATGATTCGGACAGTGAATGGTATTGTTCTGGGAGCTGCAGCTTGCATCAAGATGAACTATACACAGTGTCAAATCCCTCCTGTCCTGACCCCTCCTGACTCCTGGACATCTGTGAGGGAGCAACCCCTGAGAAGTTGTCTGTAAAGAGCCATGTATTTTGCAACAAAAAGGTAATATCATCATAACCAGGGAGTTCCTCCAAGTTCCTGGGTGTATCAAATGAAGGTTGCTCAGTGTTGCTGGCTGAAACACTGCAAATAGAAATACAATGGGGGCTCTGAAGAAGACAGAGCAGGCTAAGCACCCACAGCCCATGTTTATTTTCTCCAGAGATGAAGGGGAGACTGCAGGTCAGCAGGAATTGTGCATTCTGACTGGTATTTATTGACTCAGAAGTCCTTGCTGACAGACAGACAGACAGACAGGCAGGCAGGGAAGGGTTCCATTACAGTGACGTAGTTTCTTTCCCTCTTCATCCCCAAGGTTTTCTCTGCTGACACTCTTTACACATTGCAGTGGCTTCTCCAGCTGGTGATGGGGCAAATGGCAATTGCCTTTCACCTCTGAAGCCTGTGTACACCAAGGGAACACAACTGTCAGGCTTTCAGCAACATGCTGCAGCTCATCTATCAGGGATGTAGCAACAACACAGAGCTTCATGGTCAGCCTTCCCTCTGAGACCTAGGTTAAGACTGGAGGTCTGGGTCAGATGCTGAAGGTGAACTCTGGGCGGCTACTGGAGATCAGTGTACAGGGTCTGTGTGAAAGGGAAATGTATTCCTGCACTGTCCTCAGTCATGTTTCCACCTTCTGTTCCCTGATGCAGTCACTACTAATTAGGTCTTTGATTGTCCTGCTCTAATATTGTGCTTTAGGAGGGACTCAAATCCTTTCTGTAAGTGATGGTAAGACAGATACACTGTTGGCTATTCAGTTTGTCCATAGGGTCCCTTCAGATTTAGGGCAATGCTGGAGACTGTTGCAAGCACTCATCTGCTTTTAGCCACATGGACAGCCTTTTAAAATGAGCCCTTGCTGGGAATGCAAAACAGGGGATCCTTCATCCTTTGTCAGAATGGAGAAGCAAAATGTCTGTGTGTAAATGGCATGAATTGTTTCTTTGGTCCTCATGTTCTCCATTGGTTTTTGTTGGTGTGGTGGGGTTTTTTTTGTTTGTTTGTTTTTTTGTTTGTTTGTTTGTTTTTTAAGTTGATTTATCTCCTGTTTGAGTCAAATAGAGAAAGATGTCAGTTTCTTGAGGACACGGCAGGCTGGGGTCCAGGATACCTAGTGTTTGCAGCAAAGTGTTGTTGAATAGGTCAGATTTAAAAGATCAGTTCAAGAGAGATGTTGAGGTACTGGAAGGTGGCCAGAGAAGGGTGATGAATCTGGTAAGGGGCCTGAAGCACAGCCCTGTGAGGAGAGGCTGAGGGAGCTGGGGGTGTGCAGCCTGGAGAAGAGGAGGTTCAAGGCAGACCTCATTGCTGTCTACAACTTCCTGAAAGGAGGTTGTAGCCAGGTGGGGTTGGTCTCTTCTCCCAGGTAACCAGCAACAGAACAAGGGGACACAGTCTCAAGTTGTGTCAGGGGAGGTCTAGGCTGGAGATTAGGAGAAAGTTCTTGACAGAGAGAGTGATTGGCATTGGAATGGGCTGCCCAGGGAGGTGGTGGAGTCGCTGTCCCTGGAGGTGTTGAAAAAGAGCCTGGATGGGGCACTTAGTGCCATGGTCTAGTTGATTGGCTAGGGCTGAGTGATAGGTTGGACTGGATGAGCTTGGAGGTCTCTTTCGACCTGCTTGATTCTATGAGATTGTACATTCTTTACTTGCTTTGAAAACACCCCACTTCAGCAGGGCTAAGGGAATCACACTTATCTCTTGCTTAGTGAAGTTTACATTAGGGATGATAAGAAGTTACACTGCGAGGGCGCCCTTTCAGATTCAGTCTTTATGAATATGCTGTCTCTGTAAATACAGATGCATATGAACAAGATCCCAAGCATGAGATGATTTAGTCTACTTCTTGATTACAAGTGGAACATTAGGTGCAGCAGTGCATGTTTTGTTTTCACAGTCTTCAATGGTGAGCTGTCTTCCACATTTGGACTGGGGCTATTTTTCTAGTAATTTGATTCATGCAGTGAGACATGGTTGCAACACTTTCTGATCTGTGATAGAATGCTTCTTACATCACCTAACATATATGGAATTCTTTTCAGGCTCTACCTCATTAAAACCCGATGCTTAGATCTCTTGCCTCTCTAATGCACAGGGCCAGATCTAGGCATATTTTCACTTTGAGAAGATTTCCTCTCCTTTTCATTAATGACAGCTGTACAACTGTCTAAAGACTCTGGAGGTTTCTCTTTACACCATGCGATGTTTACTGTCTTGGTAATCTGTTTGTGCAGAGCCACACGTTTTTGTTCCCTCAATAAAGCTCCTTTAAGCATAACCTACTTTCCCTAATGTGGTCTTTCCATGGTAAAGGAGTAAAGAACAGTGGGGGGTAACGATGAGCAAAGAGGACAATTTAAGAAAGATGCTGACATGCTTGAACATGTCCAGAGGACAACAAGACTGGTGAGGGACCTGGAGCCCAGCCCTGTGAGGAGCAACTGAGGGAGCTGGGAGTGTCCAACCTGGAGAAGAGGAGGCTCAGGAGAGACCTCATTGCTGTCTACAACTACCTGAAAGGAGGGTGTAGCCAGGGGGAGGTTGGTCTCTTCTCCCAGGCACCCAGGGACAGAACAAGAGGACACAACCTCAAGCTGCACAAAGGCAGGTTCAGGCTGGATGTTAGGAAGAAGTTCTTCACAGAACAAGAGATTGGCATTGGAATGGGCTGCCCAGGGAGGTGGTGGAGTCACCATTCCTGGAGGTGTTTAAAAAGAGACTGGATACAACACTTAGTGCGATGGTTTAGTTAATTAGAAGGTGTTAGGTGATAGATTGGACTCGATCTTGAAGGTCTTTTCCAGCCTGGTTCATTCTGTAATTCTGTGATATGTGGAATGGGTGACAGTGATGAGATAGTACTGCAAGGAAAATGTTTTCTTGTTTGCAGCTGAAAATGAGAACGTTGCATGTCAAAGGGTTGCAGGAGTCGAACTCTTCACGATGTGGCATATGGAGCATCTTCAGGGTGCTTCTTATAGATGCACATCAACTTACAGTTCAATTTAAGTCATCCAAACCAGCTTCTAAGCATTTTATCATCTAACCATACTGACCTTTAGGTGTAATGGCAAGTCTAACCATTATCTAACTCTACTAAGGCTGCTGCTAAACCATGTCCCTCAGCATCACATCTCTGTGTCTTTAAGACACCTCCAGGGGTGGGGATTTAACCACCTTCCTGAGCTGCCTATTTCAGTGTTTGTGAACCCTTTCAGTGGAGAAGTTTTTTCTGTTACCCAATCTAAAGCTCACCTAGTGCAACTTGAGGCCATTTCCTCTCATCCTATTATTTGTCCTTCTCTTCTGTGCAGCTTTCCAGCCACTCTTCCCCAAGCCTGCAGTGTTGCATGGGGCTCTTGTGATGCATTTACTGCCATCTGTTTCTAAAGACCCTCTACGCATGTGTTCAAAGTTATAGGCTTTGTGGGTTGTTCTCATGGTTAGCGCCATCCTGTACTCCCTCTAGTCCTCATCCCCCAAAATACATGTAAGTGACATGATGTCACATCAGGTGATGGGAACCCAACTATTGATCACACAACAGGTGTGAACATGTGAGCTCAGACTGAAGAGAACAACTCAAAAACTCGCAGAGCTCTATGGCTGACAGAAAGGTGCGGAGTCAGTTCTTTCCCGGGGTGTAATGCACTCCAGCCATAGCTCATACCTTTCCCAGCACATTCTTCATGCCCTTGTGCCAGATTCTACAAGCAAGTGGGACCACCCAAGTCTGAAGTGCCATGGAAACTCCTTTATGTCCTGGCTATATCCAGATCTTTAGTTCTGCCACTCTTCCAGTCCAGGTACAGAGGTCACAGTGAAACACATCCTTTGTTTTTGTACGTGGATCCTTTCCACTTTAAGCTATGCCAGTTTAGAACAGTCAGAAAGAAACAGTAGGAGTTGTAATCATAGAATCATTAAGATTGGAATAAACCTCTAACATCATCAAGTCCAACCGTTAACCCACCACCACCATGCCCACTGAACCATGTCCCAAAGTGCCATGTCTACACATTCCCCAAACTCCTCTATGGATGGTGATTCCATCACTTCCCTGGGCAGCCTGTTCCTGATGCTTCTCTGGGTAAAGAAAAATGAAAAATCCTCAAGAGATGAAGTTGGGTTGAAGATTGAAATATGGATACAAAGCATAAAGAGCTAACATTGCAACGCGGTCATTTTGTTGAACTTCAGTGCATTATGACAAAGCAAGAGTACATTCACATAATCCTGGGTGGAAATGTAGTTTTTGTCACTGTATGAGCATATGCATTTACACTGGAAAATCCAAAGCTTTTGGGGTTCAGGTTTTGCAACATAGTTCAGTTGGGTTATGGATTTGGAATCAAGAAATCTGAAGTGGGAAATGGCTGTTCTTGGTGCTTTTCTTTAGAGACTTGATGGCTTCTCCTTTTGCCTAGTTTTCCTTCTGTGTGTATCCTGTGTGACCCTGTTTTATTTTCCTGTCTCTCACCTTCACCTAACATGCTTGTTATTAACATCTACTGTTAATCCTCTAGACTTAATTTTCAGAGGGACAATACAAAACCAAAACCAACTGCCTCTGTTTTCAACTGGAATTCAGCACCTCTGAAAATCAGACACTAATGTTTTCTAGTTGGAAGAGCAGATGCCCTTCTATAAAATAATGCTTTGCATTTACTGTTTTAAGAACTTCCAATCTATGTAGTTTTATAAAACACTGAACACGCCACATTTGCAGAGGAATCTGGCAGCCATTTCTAGGGAACATTAAGCAAAAAGATCTTGTAGTGAACAGCAGAATTATTTTTTATTTAGAGATTACATAACTCTGACAAAATGGAAACCAGCCCTTGTACTTCACTGTAGACCAGAACTTTCTCTTCCCAGATGGAGGATGACCTTTAATTGTGTCAGTTCCACCCCACATCCTCAGAAAACAAGGGCAGCTGCTATGCACATGAAGGGAAACAGAAACTGAAGCAGCCATTTTGATCAAGGATAAATCGTGGATGAGGTAACCTTACAACACCTACATGAATTAGACCCCATCCATCAGTCAGGTCTTCCAAAGGCAATGTCATGAATTGAATAAGCCCATGTCTACCTCTGTCCCTGTAGTGGCCGCTGTTGTAGCAATACTGACACAACCAGCAAAGCTGCCTGTCACAGTTAACCCACGAGAAATCAAGCAAGGCTTGATGCTGGCAGTTCAAAAAGTGACACTGCAGTGGAGCTGTTCAGACAGAAGCAACCTACTGGAGGAACGGGCAGATGGGAAGCTGATGTGCCCTCAGGCTCAGTCCGTTGGAGGAGGAGCTGCCACGCAGACTTCTTGTAGCTAGGACTCATGGCAAAGTCAGAGAAACTTAGAAACACATCAAGTATTCTTCCTTCAATTAATTCATCAATAGTCCCATATGTGCCTTATCAATAATTGTCCTCAAATCTCTGATGTCATTTACCGTCCCCTCTCGCTCATTCTTTTTGTTCCATCCACTCTCCTAAATGCTGAGGGATTTTTATTCTCTTTCCCTGTTCCTTTAATGTCTTCATGGTACTGGGAGAAGGGGGAGGGTGTAGGCTGGAGATGCTGGTACCCCTTCTGTGGAGCAGCTGTGTTTGCTTCCCAAGGATGTATGAGAGCTGGGAGAGGCATGATTTTTTTGCTGTATGCTGAAAGGCTTTCTCCATCAACCTGAAGAAGGACCTGAGAAGTGGTGAAAAGGTATAGAGTTGTCAGCCCCAAAACAAAAGTATTTACACAGTTGGGAAGTGACTGGACAGTGTCTGCATCCTCTGATGAGCTGAGACAATTTCGTTACGCTCAGTTAGCTGTAAATCAACCAGTCTCTGCTCTGAAGTAGGCATTCGATGTTTGCTCTGCTATGCCTTCAGGTCTGGGGCTCTGGGGCTCGTGATCAGGGAAATTATTTTGGTGCAGTGGTCGGGAAAGAGTCACAGCAGCGAAGACTTTATCTCTTCTCTTGACCAGGGTGTCACTGAAGGCAGCCGCATGCCAAAATGCCATTTTAAAATACGAATCCACTTTGACCGTGTTTATGTTAACTTTCTGTGAACAGTCAAGCAATTTACTTTTATTGACAAGAAAATCTGTAAAAAGCAAATGTCAGAGATACATATGTGTGCATTTAAGTAAACTAGTTTTAAGTTCTCATGCATAAGCATTTGGGTTTGAAGTGCTTACACATTCCCTCAGCCAAAGGAATGGAAACAATACAGCGTGATTTATCTGACCAGTCAACCCAAACTCAGACAGCTGCAGCACAGGCACTCCTGCTGGCTGTTATTTCCATGCCAGCAGAAGAGAGTAGATGCCTCAGATGTCTGTATTTTCACTGTGAGTTGGTTACTTGGCTTTTCTTGCTGATGACTCAGAAGCCAGAAACAGCCTAACTTGCATCAAAGATTCAAATGTGAAAAGTGTAGGAGGCCACTAAACCTGGCACTCACTGAGCAACAACCTATCAGTGGTGTTCATGGCAGTGATTGTGGGGATGGTGATCTTGGCTTGATGCTTGAACTTGATGATCTTAGAGGTCTTTCCAACCTCTAATCACTAAATCTGGCCTTTCATTGCTCTATTTAAATGTCTCGATAAGGGAACAAGTTGCAGTCTGTGCTGTATATGAAGCCTCACCCCACCCCACAATTTAATTAAAAATTGTTTAAAGAACTGTTGACAAGTTCCATGCAGCTAGTAGAGTATTAAGACAAAATGGTTACAAATATACTGTCATTTAGTGTCACAGAGTTGTCCTCATCTATCACAGGGGGTGGATGATGTGATCACTGAAATAACAGCTTCAAGCTATACCTCTGTAACACTCCCGTCTGAGTATTCCTATAAACAATTCAAAAACAAAATGGAAAAAGCCTCATTAGAGAGAAAATTCCACCGCCAAGCACCAACATCTAGATTGCTCAAGGATACAACAAAATGGCAGCTGTTGCAAGACCCGAAGATGTCTAAATTCTTCACCTCTTCCAGAAAATCTCCTTGTGATCTTGAAGGTCTGATGTTGAGCAGTTAAGTCTTGACTGCATGAGGTAGCACAGGGCATAGCGCGCAAGATCTCAAGAAGAAAATCAGCACGGTGTGCATCAGAACAGGATGCCCAGGGAGGCGTTTAAAAAAATGTGCAGATATTGCACTTCAGGACATGGCTTAGTGGGCATGATGGTGTTGGGTTGATGGTCTTTTCCAACCTTAATGATTTTATGATTCTCTTATTTTTCATGTTTTCATGGGATGCATTCTGACTGTGGTGTGGATTTGAAAGAAAATGGTTCTCAGAACACAGTTCTCTGAGACCCT
The DNA here is from genome assembly GCA_013399775.1 of Semnornis frantzii. Taxonomy (NCBI): domain Eukaryota; kingdom Metazoa; phylum Chordata; class Aves; order Piciformes; family Ramphastidae; genus Semnornis; species Semnornis frantzii. The sequence goes on from VWYK01098672.1 coordinate 9,972, forward strand.
GTACTTCCTCAGCTCCGGTATAATGTCCCACTTGCCCTTGGCCACTCGTTGATGGCAGGAACCCACTGGCCCAGCCCAACCTGGCCACAGCTGCCCCGATGTGGCCTGAGTGGTGGTGCTGAGTGGGGGGTTGGAATTTCTGGTGGCCCCTGCAAGGGCGGTAGCGATGGACATCTGCTGCACACATTTTATTTGTTTCTTGCTTGGCATGGCTGTGTGAGTGGTGCAATAAATCTCACACATTTTCTCAATCTGTAGCCCAACCAGGTAGGATTGACAGCTGGAGAAAACCTTATATTTGGAGCACTAAATAGGTTATCCACCATCTCTAAGAAAGAAAAGCAGCGAGCTTTACAACCGTGCCTTCCAGCCGTGCCCTTGGTTTTGACTTTGCCACTGGCAAGGCTGAGTGCCTGACCCCTGCTAACATGCGGTGCCTTTAATAAGGAGAGGGAGGGAAGTAATTTTATACTCAGCGTGTGAGTGATTCATGTTCTCAAAGGGGATAAAAATGTTATTAGAAAATTCTCCTGCCAAACGTGTGGCAAACGAAACCAATTTATTAATGCTGTGAAGCCAACGTGTGAAATTTGGGATAAAAGGTGAGATGTGGTCTCACTCTGTGCTTGCTGCAGCAGAATACGTTGCAAGACAAAGGGCTCTTGTCATCAGCCAGGGGATGTTGCTGTTGTGACCACAACCACTATCAGCAAACAAACAAAACATTTTCTTCGACTCATGCACTTCAGAAGTAAGGGCTAAGACATGCCAAGTTGGAAAGAGCAGACCTTGATCACGAGCTGTCAAACTGCTGCTTGAAACCTGCGAAACATTGTCAGGACACCTTTGAAAATGCTTTTATTCTTTCCGTAGTTCAAGGCTTCCTTTTTTAGGGTTATTATTTATTTTATTATGTGTTAAGCAGTTTCACTGTGCTCTGTGTTGAACGAGACACAAACCAAAACCAGTCCCAGACCCCAAAGTACTCCTGATTTGAAACAACATCTGCACAAGTAAGGCAAGGTTGTGGAGACAAGCAAGAGACCCAAACATGACCCAGTCTTTTATGCTAATGTATTTTACATGGTGAAGGTGACCATGTGTTCATGAAGTACCTGTAATGCAGGTGCTGTACTGTTGACAAAAGCAAGGTGAAAGAAGCTGGTGTTGAAATGACTCCTCAAAGGTCAAGAGTCCTCTACCTGGTGCCCTTAAACTGAAGAATTCTGAGACTCCTCCTGCATCCCCTTAATTTTTGTTCTCTGCCAACACCATCCTTTGATACAAATAAAAGCGGCAGGATGAGAAAGTCTCAGCTCTAGATCTTTTTGCTTCATATGCAAATACCATCATCTCCCCGTTTTCAGCACCTGGAAAGCATCAGCATCCAGACAAAGAACAGTCAGGCAGTGCCTGTTAGGACAGAGGAAATTTGTGAGGGAATTTCTGCCTTAAAAAGCTCATCTTCTCCATAGCAGAATGTACTCCTTCATCTAATGTTCTCTGACTTAAAATTCTCATGAATGTGGGCATACTCAGTTCTTCTGGATTCCTTTGTTTTCCTGAACGGTCTTCAAAACATACATATTAATAATCACATTTCTTCGTTGGAGGTATCAGGACATCTGAGCCTTGATCAATCAGGATTTTTTAAATATCACTATGACAATCATCATCTTCAAGGTTATTTGTTCCAGTATTTTATACTATGAAACTAGGCTGAGGATAGTTCGGATTGAGTTCTGGAGTACTATGACCCAGCTCTTAGCCCATCCAATCTCAATCTTCCTGCTCACCTTTTTCAGTCGATAAAACAATTTACCATATTATCCCCTTGCCTTGGCATTAGGGCAGAGGAGATGATGCAAAGCCAAGCTTTGAAGAAAGAGGTGAAATGTGGTCAGTGTGTTCCTGAACAGGAAGTGTGAAAACTCTCTGTTGTTCTTTCATGCTGGAGAGGAATGCTCAGGAATTCAATGGAAGAGGGTAAGGAATAAAATTTAGCTGGTGTAGTTGAGCACACATAGTGTGGGCGATTGCATATCTTTTCATTTTCTTTGTGGACTTGATCACTAAATATATCTGTGTAGATTTAACTATTCTTAAAGCTATGAGGGGTTTTGTTTGTTTGTTTCTTTGGTTGGCTGGTTTGGGTTTTGTTTCTTTGATTTTCAGCCTATGTTCAATCAGCGAGTCTTGTACTGTTAAATTTACTCAGACGCAAGACTTCTCCACGTTTCCCTCAGCTGCCAGGGTATTGCCTTTCTGTGTATCATTGAACCAGCAAACTCATTACACAAGATCATAACACTTTGTATTTTGTCTACAGCAGGGGTAAATTAATTAGTTTTTGGACAAAATAGTAACATTTTGTTAGCATAAGTTGCGGAGTGCAGTAACGCAACCAGAGCTGAATGACCCAGAATCCAAATTAATTATTGAGGTTAGTGTAACGTACCCACAGTTAACTGTCAGGTGAATGTCTCCATCCAGTTCTCTTTGTGACTGAAGTCGAAACGTGAACTTTGCACAATCAGTAGCCCAGATCTTGTACTCCATATTGTCAGATTGGAGTGTGCAGCATTTTGCCACTACATGAAACCCTTCGAAGAGTGAGGTAGGCACAGCTGATGATCAGGACACAGGATTCCAAAGCAGAGGCCAGGGTCTCTAGAACATAAAAAAACTAAAATAAATAACATTTACCAGTGTTTGTCGGAAAAAAAAACAACCCACATTCAAATTCCATCTATATCTCAGAATCCCCATCTTCAGAGAATAGAAACAGAGTTGTTTTCATTGGAAAAAACCTTCAACATCATCGAATCCAACCACTGTCTAAATCTGCCAAGGCTTGTGCTAAACCATGTCCCTCATCATCACATTTCTGCATCTTCGAAACACCTTCAGGGGTGGAGATTCAACCACCTCTCTGGAGAGCCACTTCCAAGGTTTGACAATCCTTTCAGAGAAGTTTATTCTAATATACGACATACACCTTCCCTGGGGCAACCTGAGGCCACTTTCTCTCATCCTCTCATTTTTAGGGAGCTACGTCTCACAGGACCTGTTCTCCAGACCCTTCGCCGAATTTGTTGCCCTTCTCTGGACCTACTCCATCACCTCCATGTCCTTCTTGGAGTGAAGGCCCCAAAACTGAACCCAGTATTCAAGGTGTGGCCTCACCACACAAGGACAATCACTTCTCTGGTCCTGCTGGCCACACTCTTCCTGATACAGGGTAGAATGCTGATGGCTTTGGCTGCCTGGGCACACACTGACTGATTTTTAGCCAACTGTTGATCAAAACCCCCAGGTCTTTCCCTACTGCCATCCTTCCAGCCACTCTGCCCCAGATTTGGAGCATTCATGGGGTTGCTGTAACCCAGGTGCAGGACATGGCCCTTGGCTTTGTTGCATATCATGTAACTGACCTTGGCCCATCAGTCTAGCCTGTCCAGGGCCCTCTGTAAAACCTTCCTACCCTCAAGCAGATGAACACTCCTTCCAGCTTGGTGTCACCTAGAAACTTACTGAGGGTGCACTCAAGCTGCTCATTCAGATCATTTCCAAAGGTATTAAAGAGAACTTTCATGAGAGGGTTTGTGTCATAACCCAACACTCCACAGTGTTTTCATAGTCACAAGATGGACATCGTTGTGGCAAGTTCCTGGTTCCTGTGTCTCAACTTTGTGTGTGAGTTTATGCGTGCTCTACGTTTTAGGAACACCTTTTAGACTTAAAGCTTAATTACAGCATTCACCCACCCTCTTTATGGAAGTGACCTGGTCCAATACCATAGTCCAAATGGGGACTCACTAAAGTGGAGTAGCGTCAGGATCACCGCTCCTGACCTACTGCCCATGCTGCCTTTTTTGCAGCCCATGATATGGTTGGCTTCTGGGCTGTGAGCACCCACTGTCATGTCCATCTTTTCACCCGCCAAGTGCTTCTTGGCAGGGCTGCTCTCAGTCCTTCATGCCCAGCCAGTACTGATGCTGAGGATTGCCCTGACTCAGCTGCAAGACCTTGCACTTGGCCTTATTCTTTCCTCCTCACGACCAGTCTGAATCTCCCCAACTCCAACTTTGCTCCATTCCCCCTAATCCTGTCACTCCCTGATAGCCTAAAGAGTCCCTCCCCAGCTTTTTTGTAGGCCCCCTTCAGATACTGGAAGGCCACAAGAAGGTCATCTGGGAGCCTCCTCTTCTCCAACCTGAACAGCCCCAACTCTTTCAGTCTGTCCTCATAGCAGAGGTGCTCCAGCCCTCTGAGCATCCTCGTGGCCCTACTCTGGACACACTCCAGCATCTCCACATCCCTCTTGTAATAGGGGCTCCAGAACTGGATGCAGTACTCCATGTGGGGTCTCAGCAGAGCAGAGTAGAGGGGGAGAATCCCCTCCCTCGACCTGCTGGCCACACTTCTGATGCAGCCCAGGCTCTGTTTGGCTTTCTGGGCTGCAAGTGCACACTGCTGGCTCATGTTGAGTTTCTCATCCACCAGCACCCCCAAGTCCCTCTCCTCAAGGCAGGGACCAAAGGCGAAACCCTAAGCTTCAACACAGTCCTTGAGCAAAGGTAGGAGGCCTTCAATAAGGTGTCTTACAACTCTTTCACCACATCTGATCCAAATTAGACAGATGTGACGTTCCAGAGCTAGTCTTGATCCAGGTGGCCAAACACCTTGGATGGGAAGGGAAGAGATTGCAGTGCACCTTGATGCACTCAGGTCAAGTACATGTTTTGATATTAGAAGAAGCTTCTTCACTGAATGGGTGGTTGAATCCCCACCACTGGAGACATTTCAAAGACGCAGAGATGTGGTGATAAGGGACATGGTTTATCACCAGACTTAACAGAGCTAGGTAATGGTTGGACTCAATGATCTTAAAGGTCTTTTCCAACCAAAATGATTCTGTGAGTACATTTTAATTAATGCATTTATTCAATAATCATGGATACCTCATGAATTCCTGTTCATATCTAGTGTTCCTATATCTGAGAAACAACATACAGGAAATCTTCCCTTCATTATCATGTTTTGGAAAGCTTGAAAATAATCACTTTTTGCTCTCTCATTGTCTCCTTGTGCACCTCTACCTGTCTAGGTTTCCCATTTAAAGGAGGAAGATTTTGTTTTATCACAGTCAGCATTCTAAGAAATCCTAAAAGTTGGAAGCTACTCTCATAAAGTACTATCTGAAATACTTTTCCTGTACTAAATAGCTCTTCAGATTGCTTGTATTCACAGAATTGGGATTTTATACTCATCTTTTTAGTGCATTCTTCTCTGCAGTCATGGGCTCGTGGGGACCATCACAGTTCTGGTGCTTTCAGCATTTGAAGAAATATTGCTTTGAGCAGCACAACATCTATGCACAATGAAGGCATAGATTTTTCTGCATGTCCAATATCATATGGGGCATGGTGAGTTTCAGCACATCCACTCCCTGTAGACCAGACTATTTTGTCTTTGAAAGACTTTCCAGAACTGCATAATATTTTCCCCTGCGGATTCAGAATGTTACAGCTTTGTTTGGAGCCTATTCTGGGCTGCTTATGTGTACAGTCAAGAGTGTTGTTAGTTGTCTCATTAGAATTACATGCTGCATAGTTTTCGTACAACCAGTAGCATGGCGTTTTGAGAGAACTTCTAGTAATTGGACTTTACAAACTCAATTGCATAGTTCTGGTCAGGAAAATGTGTTTGCAGCAAAGAGTCTTTTACACTGCTAGATTACTATAATTAGAACTCTTACAGATTTCCATCTCTCCTATGGTGCTGGAGTTGATATTCCAAAACTGAGTGGAAGGAAAGAATGCAAGATAATAGGCATAACATATGTTGCTCTCTTGATAGGATGCTGAGCATTGTAAATCAGTGTGGACTTCAGCCAGGGACAGGCTTCAGCCCCTACTGAGATTGTCAGCAGCACAGAGTTCCCCCAGATTATGTCCTTTTGCATAAAACTTGTTCAAATTTGAGCCCCTCCTCACCAGTCCAATAAATTCTGAGATGGAGAGATCTTGATTCTCCATTCCTGGAACTGCTGATTTCAGTCTTTGGGGACTTTTTCTGCTGTATATTTTTCCCTTCTAATATCTGTACCTAAATGAAATAAGATTTTTTTTCTACTGTGTATTGGCAGAAATAGTAAAACATCGGTCACAGAATCTGAGTATATTTTCAGTCAGTCTAAAACCTTGTTCAGAATGGACAGTCAAACCCAGTGCTGGCCTTAACATCAACTAATAAAACATTGCCTTCAGATTAATTGCATTACTTTATAATAAGGTTAAACAGGGTACTTGGAAGGCAGTTTCTTTATGCTTTTGCTCCTGTTTTGACAGAGCATGCCCTTTGTGGTGAGAGCTCGTCGAGTGAAATTCCACAGTCCCCAGCTGGAATGTCAATAGAAGTGGAAATCCTTAGGTGGTGAAAAATGTTGTATCTGCAGTTAGCCAAAAGTCAGGTGAATAAACAGAATTTCCACGACAAACATAACCCAGAGTCAATGAATTGCATGACTGAGTGGAATGTGATCAGTTTATTTTTTTCTGCATGTAGCAGAGCGCTTGGGTAGAATTCACATCAGTGTGACAAGCAGGGCAAGGGCAGTGATTGTCCCCACATATTCAGCACTGGTGAGGACATGCCTTGAATACTGGCTTCAGTTTTGGGGCTCTTGCTCCAAGAAAGGCATTGAGGTGCTAGAATGGGTCCAGAGAAGGTGGTAATGAAAAGTCTGGAGAAGAGGTTTTGTAAGGAGCGGCTATGGGGAACAAGGTGGGTGTTGGTCTCTTCTCCCAAGTAACAAGTGAGAGGACTAGAGAAAGGTGCACCAGGAGATGTTTAGGTTCAGTATCAACAGAAACTCCTTCACTGAAAGGATTCCCAAACACTGGAATAGGCTTCCTAGGGAGGTAGTTTAATCTCCATCCTTGGAGATGTTTCAAAGAGGCAGAAATGTGGTGCTGAGTGGACATGGTTTAGCACTAGGCTTGGTAGAGTTAGATCATGCTTGGACTTAATGGCTTGCTTTTTAGGTCTTTTCCCACCAAAATGATTCTATGATTCTATCTGCTGGGAAGCAGTAACTTGGAAAGGGAAGTCCAGCTTGTGGTGAATGACTGAATGTGATCTATTGGTGCAGTGCTGTGTCTGAGTGAGTCCAGTGATGGATGGGTGATCACTGGGTGTATAAGCAGACAACAGTGAATAAAGAGATCATATTTCCTGTACAAACAGCACTGGCAATATGTATCTGGCACTAGATACGCGCCTGGTTCTGCTGTTTACACTTTCAGAAGGTGATGAAAAGATGTTGAGAGTTAAGAAACAATTACAAATATGACCACAAAAGGAGTCTTCATAATAAGAGAGCAACTCAAGGGAAAATTAGGGGAAAGCTCAATGATCGTCTGTAAGTAACTGTAAGGACAGAACATTTTGATCAAACAGCTCAGAAAAATGCAGAAATGAATGAGATACTGAAATTTACATGTTGCAAGATAGACACATTCACACTGAAAACCAAGGCATCAACTAGTGGCTGGAGAACAACTCTTCAGCAAATGTAGTGTGTTCCTCTTTACTTGAAGTCACTGAGTTATGTTATGGCTATCTGTTTGCCTGTGAGATGTCCTCCAACTTAGCAAGGAGATTTGGGGATTTACATAGAATTTCTGTGCCTTGTATTGCACTGGAAGTCAAGAAAATTTCCCCCTTTTCTTCTTCAGTCATAAACTCTATATGCCTACATGATCATCTGCTTCTGTCATGCAGAATTGCTTATCCTTTGTGGTGAGCTCTGAGCGCCCTCCAGAAAGCTGAGACAAATTTCCACGCAGAAGCTACAGGAAGAGGGAACTGAAGCCACTGGGATTGTTTTGCAAATTCCCATCATCAACAAAAAAAGCTTGCCCGTGCTTATTTCAGTTGTACTCCTGTGTGATGTAAAGGGTTAACCCTCCTGGGTGGGGGGGAATGGTCTGAACTTGACCCCAGGTCTTCCTGACTCCTCACAAAGGATGGACCTGAGGCTGATTCCAGGTGTGTAGTGGTTAGCCCACTCCCACTCCCTGTCTGGAACCCCTATATAAATAGAGGAACTTCCTGCTCCTCTTTCCTGGCCTGCCTGCCTGATAGCACCACCTTGTTCCTGCTGCTCCTGTCTTACCGCGGGGCCATTTTCTACCACATGGTGGACATTCCTCCCTGAATCTACCTCCATCCGTTGCCATCAATCTGGTTGTACATATATTTTTGTATCTTGTTTTCCCTTCCCTATACCTCTTTATAACTCCCTTACCTTAAATACCTTTTATATATTAAAGTTTTTTTTTCTTTCAACTCCCAAAATCGAAGCAAGACTGTTCTTGAGTGTGTTCTTGAGGGTGTTTTACTCTTTCTCTCTCTACATCTAATTCCTTTATTTCCAAAAAGGGGGGAAGAGGGAAAGGTATCCTATTATTACTGCATTGGTTTCTGTTAGCTATACTTTGAGTCCCCTGGGAAGCTTAAACTCGAACCAAAACACATGAAAATGTCACATTTGGCAAATAACTGGGCTCTTGCTGCTGCTGCTGCTTGTGTCTTCACCTCACTCCTCAGTTTCTTCAGGCCAACTGCAACTGTTGTGTTGGTGCTGAGTGGCTAGGAAAATAACGATCTGGAGCTCGGCAGCGTATTGTGTGCAAGCAATAAATTTATTGCCAAGAATATATGTAAAATAAATCACTGCCACGATCCGTTTAGAAATCCTCACTTTCCTTGGCTCTGGTATCTCCTTAGACAGCTAGGCCAATGGCCAGCAGGCTGAAACTCTGTCAGGAACTGGATGTACCTGGGCAGGAGGCCGAGATTTGGCACGAGATGTCAGGAAGGTGAGAGAGGGAATCATAAGGGGTTGGCTGAAAGGCTGGGGCTGGATTTTGCTCTGTTACGGTGTGGGGCCAAAGTTATTTTTCTGAGGCAGATTGAGAAGAGCAGGAACAAGGGGAGGAAGAAACTGGAGAAAGACACACAGTAGGACACAGAATCACATAATCACAGCGTGATAGGGCTTGGAAGGGATCTCTGAAGATCATCTAGTAAAACACCCCTGCTGGAGCGGTATCACCTGGAGTAACCCCCACAGGAATATGTCCAGATGGGGTTGGAATACATCCAGAGACAGATGCCAGTGGTGATAAAGGGCTAAATGGGAAGGAAAAGGAAGAGTCTTAATTCCTGTCCAGGCTCTGGATTGGAAACTGAGAATCATTAATTCATTTTTACTTCATTTACCTATGAATAATACTGTGAGAGGGCTTAATCTCAATATATAGAATTAAAGAAGTTGACCATCTAATATTGCTGTGAGGTATATATATTGGCCTATATCAGGAACGGTGTGGCCAGCAGGACCAGGGAAGTCCTTCTGCTCCTGTACTCAGAACTCGTTAGGCCACGCCTTGAGTCCTGTGTCCACTGCTGGGCCCCTTAATTTAAGAAAGATGAAGGTGTCCAGAAAAGGGCAACGAGGCTGGTGAGGAGCCTGGAGCACAGCCCTACAAGGAGAAGATGAGGGAGCCAGGGGTGTTCAGCCTGGAGAAGAGGAGGCTCAGGAGGGACCTCATTGCTGTTTGCAACTACCTGAAAGGAGGTTGTAGCCAGGTGGGGTTGGTCTCTTCTCCTAGGCACCCAGGGGCAGAACAAGAGGACACAACCTCAAGCGGCACCAAGGCACGTTCAGGCTGGATGTTAGCAAGAACTTCTTCATTGAAAGAGTAATTGGAATTAGAATGGGCTGCCCTTGGAAGTGGTGGAGTTTCCATACCCAGAGGCTGGATGAGTCAGTGCCTTAGTTAATTAGACGGGCTAGGTGATAGGTTGGACTTGATGATCTTAGAGGTCTTTTCCAGCCTGGGTGATTCTGTGATTCTCTATCTGAAGTGGGTCCAGAGAAGGTCAATGAAACTTGTAAAGGGTCTGGAGAACAGGTCTAGTGAAGAGAAGCTGAGGGAAATGGGGTTGTTTATTCTGGAGAAAAGGATGCTCAGGGTAGACCTTCTCTCTCTTTACGACTTCCTGAAAGGAGGATCTAGCCAGGTTGGTGCTAGTCTGCCTCTAAGTAACAAGAGTCATGATGAGAAGAAATAACCTCAAGTTGCACCAGGGGTGGTTTAGATTGGCTGTTAGAAGAAACATCCTCACTGGAAGGGTTCTCAAAGGCTGGAAGAGGATCCCTGGGCAAGTGGTTGAATCTCCATCCCTGGAGGTGCTTCAGAGATGCAGAGATATGGTGCTGAGGCATATAGTTTAGTACCAACCTTGAAGGTGTTAGATAATGTTCAGACATGGTCTTAAAGGTCTTTTCCAACTAAAACAGTCTTATGACTCTATGAATCTATTTTAGAGCTGTGTTGGTTGAAAGAATTTCTTATCATGTTGGTGAAATTTACACGTGTCACTAGTGTGCCATGTTTTTGTGGTTCTATTTTTTTAGCACGAGGTTGAATTTTCTAGAGACTAAGTAGCCTATTGTGTAAGTAAAGGTAAAACCATAGTGTACATCCACGGAAGAGCCTAATTAGCATAGGCAGCATAAAAGGCATGCACATCTATTTATTTCTGACTCCAGATTGTTATCATTGCTGCAATGGCTACTACTGGTTTTATAATTTCATTTTTCTGTTCATTGAATAGTATGATCCTACCTGGCAGGTAGCCTTAGTCTCTAGCTTAGCAGGTAATGAATGCTTTTTGAAGACTTATGCCTGAACACACTGGTGTGGCAGCTCAGCCTCTGCTGAAATCCTCAGTCAACCTTCATTTTCTTGTACTCTTATCATTCCCTTTCCATGGCTTCCCTGAGTCCCAGCTGTCGCAGCCAGCACATGTTGGATTCTGCTGCCCATCTGTTCATCTACACAGAAAAGCGTGACCACATCCCCACAGCCTCAACCAATTTTGTTCACTTCCTGCTGTCTTTGGATTCCAGATAAAGTTGGGTTTTTTGTTTTCTTTCTCAGAAATCTTTCCTGCATCTGTCCACTTATGATGTTAATGTCTGCACTTTCATTTAGAAGGAGGCTTTAGCATAATTGCACTCTGTTGGTTGTATTGCCCTTCTGAAAATGACTGTGTGTGTGTGTGACTTGAGACAAGAGGAAGAGCAGGCATTTCTTTGTGTCCATTCCCTTCAGTCCCGGATGTCTTCAAATTTCAACTGTCACAGAATCATAGCATTGCTTGGATTGGAAAAGACCTTTAAGATGAATGAGCCCAAACATTACCTAGCAATACCAAGTCTGGTGCTAAACCACATCCCTCAGAACCACATCTCTGAGTCTTTGAAACACCTCCAGATACGGGGATTCACAGAATCACAGAATTAACCAGGTTGGAAAAGACCTTTGAGCTCATCAAGTCCAACTCATCAGCTAACACCTTCTAATTAACTAAACCATGGCAGTAAGTGCCTCATCCCATCTCCTTTTAAACAAGGACGGTGACTCCACCACCTCCCTGGGCAGCCCATTCCAATGCCAATCACTCATTCTGTGAAGAACTTCTTCCTAACATCCAGCCTAAACCTGCCCTGGTACAGCTTGAGTCTGTGTCCTCTTGTTCTGTCACTGGTTGCCTGGGAGAAGAGACCAACCCCACCTGGCTACAACCTCGTATCAGGTAGTTGCAGACAGCAATGAGGTCTCTTCTGAGCCTCCTCTTCTCCATGCTGCACCCCTAACTCCCTCAGCCTCTCCTCAGAGGGCTGTGCTCCAGGCCCCTCATCAGCCTTGCTGCTCTTCTCTGGACACGTTCAAGTACCTCAACATCTTTCTTAAATTGAGTGGCCCAGAACTAGACACAGGACTCAAGGTGTGGCCTAACCAGTGCTGGGTATGGGGACGACTGCCTCCCTGGAGAACCTCTTCCAGTCTTTCAGAACCCTGGTTTCACCAGGAAGTTCTTGTATCAAAAATTTATCCATTGCAGTGTTAGCATCAGTATCAAAGCCCCAGTCATCCATATGGTCCTGTTATCATAGAATCATAGAATGGTAAGGTTGGAAGGGATTCAAAGATCACCTAGTTCCAACCCCCTGCCATAGGCAGGGACACCTCCCACTAGCACAGGTCACTCAAGGCCTCGTCCAACCTGACCCTGAACACCTCCAGGGAGGGAGCAGCCACAACCTCCCTGGGCAACTTGTTCCAGTGCCTCACCATCCTCACTGTAAAGAACTTGCTCCTAACATCCAGTCTAAATCTCCCCTCTGTCAGTTCAAACCCGTTGCCCCTAGTTCTGTAATTGTAAGACCTAGTAAATAATGTCTCCCTAGCCTTTCTGCAGGCCCCCTTCAGATACTGGAAGGCTACTATAAGGTCTTCTCCAGGCTGCTGAACCCCAACTCTTTCGGCCTGTCCTCATCGCAGAACTGCTCCAGCCCTCGTGGTCCTCCTCTGGACCTGCTCCAACAGTTATACTTGATGTTACACAAATGCATGGAAACACGGTCTTCTACCCCAAATTGCTATTCTCTGCTATAGATGTCTGCAAAATGAACAGGAGCCAATGAATTGTTTTACCTAGGCCACCAGAATGTGTTTGTTGCTAGTAACTTTGGTTGACTATTCAAGGATGCACGGCCACGCAAAATGAGTGATCTGGATTCAGAAGCCTTTGTATCATAGCTGCACTCTTCCCTACACATTATTCTATAAGTCCCTGATCTGTGGACGTTCGTTTTATAGCACTGTGTAAAGTACCATGTGTTTTACAGAACAGAACAATAGTCACAGCCACATTTTCAGTCAGTGTGGCTTGGGATTTGGATGTCTTTCCTCTCTCTCTGTTCTCTTTAGGTCACTGCACTGTTTTCAGAGCTGACCTATCTCGACAATCAGTTAAGTTACATATGATAGGTCTCTGCTTTACCTGGGTTTACTTTGAGTCCTGTGCCAAGAGTTTGTCACAAATGGAAGACATACAGTTTTTAGAAAAGATAATCCCAGTGAAATGGTAAAATTTAGTTTGTTTTTTTACAGTCCTGAAATCCAAGCGACGAGTAAGCCCACCAGAATACCTGTCTGGCAGTATCCATGACTATTGTGCTGGTCTGTAAGCCAAACCACTTGAAGTGATGACCAGTGAAAGCAGGACACCATTGCCTGGGAAACCAAATAAATAGAAGCACACAGCCATCCATCACTGCCATCTGGAAAAGATTGGGCTGAACGTCTTCCTGTCAGGATCTGCTACAGTATTTATTTGTGTAGCTGAGCTTTGACTTTGGGGATTTCAGCAAAATAGTCCTGTCAGCGATGAGCCAAAGAGAAGATTTGGGTCTGATTGTCAGGCTGGTGTTAATTCCTCTGTCTAGTTGTGAGAAATTGGGATTGTACCTGAGAATTGCATTTCTCTTTTTTTTTCACACGTAGGAACTTCACATGTGTGGAAACAACATGTAAGGGATGATCTCATTTTGACCTTCTGTACACACGTTACCAAAGCCCCATGAACCGTCATGAGCTGGTGACACGTACAGGTGTAAATGATTCGTGATGGATGACTTTGCCTCTCCAGTATCTGTGTGAACCTGATAAAGAGCACAAGTTTTTGCTCGATACACATAGTCTGATGGGTTCTCCTAACAGAAGACAAACCAAAACTGAAAGATGGAACAGTTTTAAACAGTAAAATTAGGAACACCTGAAAGTACTAACGGACAAGGAGCTTGTGAATCAGCTAAGTAGTTCTGAGGGTGTCACTGTGCTAATGAGTGTATATTCCAATGCAGTAAACAAACCCTGACGTTTTAATATAGTGATATTTAAAACTGGAAGATGTGCAAACCATACAGAACAAAAGGAGCAACTTTAGCTGGCTGCAACTCAGCAACAAAAGGTGTACTGTTTTTTGTTTTTAAATGAGAACACAACAAAAGAGAACAAACAAATGTAAATGGTATTTGCTGCTAACTGCCAAGGAAGAGGAGAATAAGAACAAAATGTTCTCAAACCAGCACATACCACAAATGCCAAATTGAGGGACGAGTGTAAGCTTTGTGTTTGATGATAACTGTCAGAAATGCTTTAGCTGAAGAATGAAAAAGTAGTTTCCTATATTGAATGGGAAGAAAATGACTTTATTGTTCTTAAGGAGCGGAGTCTAGTCACTGAAGATGCTGTCTGATATGTGATTTGCCATCTAAGAGGGTTGGGGAGAGGCAGAGAGCAGTTTGGTATAAGGACCCAGGAATTACTGAATTCCCTAACTTAGCAAAGAACTGAAAGAAAGGAAAAAGAAAAAGCTAAGAGAAAATAAGTAAGAAAAATAAAATAGAGAGGATGAAAGACAATTAGGAAACATGGCATTAAACCCTCAACCCCATGTCCGTTGCTTACTTCTTACTTGAGTTTGGTCCATTTGGGAGATGATAGGAAGAAAGCCGTAGTGAAGTAGCACTGGGGCACTGCAATTTTGATTCTAGCAGATGAGAGAACAAGGATCTTTGGTGGAAGAGGGAGGGCAGCCATGTGCAGTTGCATTGTCCTTTACAGAACAGAAGTAGTAAAGCTGACAGAAAGCTAGTTCTTCCCATCAGTGTGTTCACTTTTAGTGTTGAATGTATGGGAGCAGGGAAATCTAGAGCTGTGACACAGGTGGCCTAGCCTTCAGTATATCTCTGAGGATTCATGTGCTCTGAGAGAGGAACCATTTTCCTTCCTCTGAGAGCTGTGTCATTCCCACAGTCACTATGAAGACATCCTCACAGTCTGCCTTTCACCAGACCCTTCTCTTGCACACCCATTTTTATTGCAGCCAAAAGAGCTAAAATTCTTCTATGTAGAAAACTCAGCATGTTTCAGAGAACAAGAAGCAGGCAGAATATGTAATGAGGGGCTGTTCTGAGATGGAGGGTTTGAAATGCAATACGTCTGTAAAAGAAAATATTGGGATATATATTGTCAAAGCAAGTTACCTAAGACTTGAAGAAGAGATGAGCAGCAAAGGATGAAGAATGATCGAATGCCTAAATCAGATTCTTTAAAATCTGTTTTTCAAAGGCCAAGGAAGAGGAGCAAACCATTCATGGAGTTGTAGAGAAAAAGAAGGTCTCCCCTCAACCTCCTTTTATGATTGGGTTACCCTCCTGGTGACTGCAGGGCAGACTGTGGATGTAGTCTATCTGGGCTTCAGCAAAGTCTTTGACACCATCTGCCACAACAAGCTCCTGGCAAAGCTAGCAGTTCATGGCTTGGAAAGATTCACTCTGACATAGGTCAAGAATTGGCTGGAGGGCTGGTCCCAAAGAGTGGTGGTGAATGGTGCCACATCCAGGTGGCAGCTGTCAACAGTGGTGTGCCCCAGGGATTAGTGCTGGGCCCAGTCCTGTTCTCTATCTTTATTGATGATCTGGACCAGGAGATTGAGTCTAGGATCAGTAAATTTGCAGATGACACCAAGTTAGGAGCAGGTGTAGATGTGTTGGAGGGTAGGAGGGCCCTGCAGAGGGATCTGGAGAGGCTGGATGGGTGGGCAGAGGTCAATGGGGTGAGATTTAACAAGACTAAATGCAGGGTTCTACACTTTGGCCACAACAAAGCCATGCTACAGGCTGGAGAGAGTGGCTGGAGAGCAGCCANNTGGCCTGGATCAGGAACAGTGTGGCCAGCAGGACAGGGGAGGTTCTTCTGCCCCTGTCCTCAGCACTGGTCAGGCCACGCCTTGAGTGCTGTGTCCAGTTCTGGGTCCCTCAATTCAAGACAGATGTTGAGGTGCTGGAATGTGGCCAGAGAAGGGCGACGAAGCTGGTGAGGAGTGTGGAGCACAGCCCTGTGAGGAGAGGCTGAGGGAGCTGGGGGTGTGCAGCCTGGAGAAGAGGAGGTTCAGGGCAGACCTCATTGCTGTCTGCAACTACCTGAAAGGAGGTTGTAACCAGGTGGGGTTGGTCTCTTCTTCCAGGCACTCAGTGACAGAATGAGGGGACACAGTCTCAAGTTGTGCCAGGGGAGGTCTAGGCTGGAGATTAGGAGAAAGTTCTTGCCAGAGAGTGATTGGCACTGGAATGGGCTGCCCAGGGAGGTGGTGGAGTCAGTGTCCCTGTAGGTGTTGAAGAAAAGACTGGATGGGGCATTAATCATTAGAACGTCAGGATATGGTTTAATGGCCACGGTGGTGTCAGGTTGATAGTTGGACTTTTCTAATCTTAATAATTATATGATCCTATGATAGTGAACAAAGAAGTAAAAGCCAGGCTGGCTTAGTGCCATGGTCTGGTTGATTGGCTAGGACTGGGTGATAGGTTGGACTGGATGATCTTAGAGGTCTCTTCCAACTTGGTTGATTCTATGAAACTCTACAAAACTCTACAAAATTCTATGAAATTATATTAAATACTTCAGGGTAATCAACCCCAGTTCCCTCAGCTGCTCCTCATAAGACCTGTTCTCCACACCCTCCAGACGCTTTGTTGCCCTTCTCTGGACCCACTCCAGCAATTCAATGTCTCTTTTAAACTGAGGTCTTGTAATGCTGCAGAAGACTTTGGCCTGGTCAAAATCAAGTGCTGCTGATTTGCAGGAAATATCTTTGCTCCAGAGAAAACTGGTCCTCAGAGTATGTGCAGACAAAGATCTTCCTTATGTTTCTGCCCCTTGCTAAAACTGTTGTTCTTTTCTGATGAGTGACAGTATGTGCTGCCAAATAGTTTGCAAAGGTAATACAGAGATGAAGAAATAAATTAAGCAATAAACAAAGGTGAAGTAATGTGCTTTCAGGGATCAAACTATAGCAAAGGAGGTGGCAGGGGGAGTCCAGTCTCTTCTCCCTAGTAACAAGTGACAGGATGCCAGAAAATGGCCTTGAGTTGCACCAGGGGAGCTTTAGATTGAACATTAGAAAAAACTTCTTGACTGAAAAGGTTCTCAAACCCTGGAATAGGCTCCCCAGAAGGTGGATGAATCACCATCCCTGGAGGTGTTTCAAAGATGCAGAGAGGTGGTGCTGAGGGACATGGTTTAGCACCAGGCTTGGGAGAGTTAGGTAATGGTTGGACTCAATGATCTCTAGGGTCTTTCCCAACAAAAACCATTCTATCATTCTATGTGATGTATAGTTCCTATGTTATTTTAGAGGAAGTGTTATGAAATTGACAGATTTGAAAGTAATGGCATGAGAGCAAAAGATGCCATTTTCCCCAGTGTCTGGTTTGATTTCCAGGGGAGATGAGACCGTAAAATTCCACGAATAAAATGTAGAATATCCTGGTTTTGGCGAAGTTTAAAAGCAACTACAACACCAACAAATGAAGGCAAAGGGGAAAATGGAAAATGAGGAGAATAAATCATATTAAAAATTATTTCAGCTACTGTACTGTGACCTCATGTTTTGGGATGATAACTCTGGGACTTCTGTATGTTGTGATGGTGTGCATACTACCAGTGCACAGATATTGCAGAGACAGTAAAAAAGTCACACCTGCTTTCCATATCCAGTGACTTGCTTGCTAGGAGCACTCATTCTAGAGATGTCCAACAGCCTTGTTTCTGCATTTCTTGGATATACTCCATTGGAGTGGGGAGCAGTTTTATTTTCTGCTTAGCTCTCTAGAGAAATCACGCTGCACAGTTACAATTCGGTGGTTGTATTGTTAGCATATCCCTAAGGGCTTCAACTCGCCTCACTTCCTGGGCAATGATGCCTTCTTTGGCTGCATTACTGGCATGTCATAGCTGGTTCACAGTGTCCTGCCAACATGGAACACATGTTTCTGAGTGCAGATGTCTTTTTTCTTACCTTATATCCAGTCTCTGAATTTGGAAAAGGGGAACATTGGTGTTTTTCTTAAACTGGACCACATTTCTACTGTGCCTTTTTGGGTGACTTCATGCTGCTAATTCATGCTATTTACCTGTGGGGCTTATGCTAAGTTAATATTTTGGAATCATGGAGTCATTTGGGTGAGAAGAGATCTTTAAGATAATCAAGTCCAACCACCGATCCAGCACTGCCAGGTCACCACTAAATCATGTCCCTCAGCACCACATCTTTATTCAGGTCTGTTTGTTTTGTGGAAGGCGTGATGTGTCTTGTCCTTTGTCCATAAAAACAGGATATTTGTGTCTTAAGAGGGCCAAATATGAAGGCTGAAAATACAGAAAGACAAAAAAATACTACATTTTGTTATCTTTAAGTGTCTTTCATGATTTTCAAGTGAGTCTAACAACGTTCGTGCATTTGAGTCATGGTTTCTGAACACTATGATTGGCAGTTAGTTTGAAGATGAAGGTTATTTTTGCTCTTGGCTTCCATGGGGCAAACTTACACCATTATGTAGGACTCGGATCAGTTGATCTAAATCTCTGCAAAAAATGTCTGTTTTCTTTTGTTTATATTAGCTGCTTCCAAATATGCTGTGCACACAGCTCTGATGAGGAAGGGATTTATGTCATTTTAGAAAAAAGAAGATGCACAGGAAGTCTCTGGTGAAAAGAAAGAAGAGGAAAGAAAGAAAAAAAAAAAAAAAAAGGAAAGAAAATTGCCTGCTCGAACAGAGGCTAGATTTTGCTTTGATGAAGCTGCAAAGAATTTGAGCACATATGAAGAATGTCTTATGGCAGTTTTCAGAACTCAAGTAAGACATACTTCACCCCTTAAAGCAGTAACATAGAGCAAGCCCTCATGTCCCTTTGGTGCATTAGCCACAGCGCATCAAGGACCTGCAATTTACGACTCTGACATCTCCCAGGGACCATCTGTCCAGTAACATCCTTCAAACCTAGGCAGTTTAGGACATCTTTAAGTGCAGGAAGACAAGGAAAGAAGAAGATGGACAAAACCACTACAGCTTCTATCATTCAAACACTGGAACAGGCTCCTCAGGGAAGTAGTTGAATCTCCATCCCTGGAGGTGTTTTGAAGATGCAGAGATGTGGTGTTGAGGGACATGATTTAGTACCAGCCTTGGTAGAGTTAGATAATGGTTGGACTTGATGATCTTAAAGGTCTTTTCCCAAACAATTCCATGATCTTATGATTCTATGCTACTGACAATTATTTTCAAGAGACAGAAAAATGAAGGAGGAAGCAGAAGGCTGAGTGGAAGCAAATGTAGAGCCCATCATCAAAAAAAAAGGAACAAGATTGATGCAAGAGAATACCGTGGCTGTCTCAGATGGCACGCAGGCTACCAGCTGGACTGTTAGCTGTGATATAAATACTTTGGGTTTTGTTAAAACACATTCATGGTAACTTCTTGAAAACATTTTTCTCATTTCTGGAGTTGCACTCTATGAACTGTAAAGTCACTGTCATGTGCTCCTAGGCCAGGAACTGTTTAGAGTCAGGAGCAGAGCTGGTAGATATTTTTTCATTCGAAAATAATTTTTTTGATGAAAAATGGCCTCTTTTGTGAATCCCTCTGTATTTAATGAAAAACAGAAAGCAAATATGTTCTTTGACTGCAAGTTAAGAGTAAATATCATCCCAAGGCAGTGTGAGCTCCACATGAAGGGGGAAATCAAAGAGTGGGAAAGTGCACACACTCCCTAGAGATTCTTTGACTCAGAACCTGTCATTTCCTCCATAGGGGTGCTTAATTTAAAGTGGAGCAGGATATGGATCTCGAATACAGAGGAAAGTAACAGTTGCAGAGGGAAGATTCCAGCTGTTGAGCACCTTTTTGCAGAACATCAGCTGAAGGTTGAACGTAGCTGGCTTCAAATTCAGAGTAGATGGCCTACCTGCAATATCGCCCATGCAATAATATCTTCTAGGTACTTTTCATTTTAGTGTTATGCATATTCTTCCAGTGACTATGGAATATTTATGGTCTGACATGGGTTCCCAAACACAGTGAGCTGTGTCTGAGGCATTTTTCAGTCTAAACATAATTACCTTCAAGTTGTCATCATTTCCTGATGTGCTTAGTCTCTATTTAGAGCTAATAGTAAGCTGGATTCCTCTCTATCATTTAAGTATTTGTGCAGTTAATAGTTTTGGAGCCATATGTCATTGAGCATTCCTCTGCTCTAACACATGTGAACTCTCAAGGACTAAATTTAATCCCCAACATAATGCTTTGTACGGAGTGTCAGCCTCCATAGTATAAGGGAGTTTGTTTATTGACTGGCTTGGTGCTTCGTTCCTTGAACCCATAGTGTAAGAGGGTTTAATACTGTGACTGATTACATTTCACTGATATGCTCCTATCAGCTGATTTCTTTATCAAATTACTTGCTAAGGTGAAGGGTTACAGGCAGTCCTCAGAGGCACAGATAAACTGAACAAGTCACTTCTGGTGACTTGGTGTTTTCTTAGGGGAAATGTACCTCAGAGAAAGGTCCCTCTTTAGTGTAGCAGTGACCAGAGGTCATAGATCACCTAGAAAGTTAACTGGCAGCTCTGACAGCTGTGAAATTGTCCTATCAGCAGTGTCACTGAAGCGAGCACCATGCAAATCCTGAAACAACTAAATGACTAATTATCTCCTATTGGACTTAATTTCCTTGTGCTTGTTCCTGAGTTGAGCAACTTCTTCCCTAACGATGCATCCTGTTGGAATGAAATTTGTGCTTTCCCCTTAAATCTGGTCAGACAGCACTGGAAACACTCTGTGTGAAGTAGAAGAGAACATAGGGAGCGTGTGCTTCCTTAGAAGCTGTCCTGCACACACTACAGGTGTCAGAATCCTCGCTGTTCTGCCCTCCACTAAATTGCAGAGACCCAGACATGTTGTGTTTGGGAAACGTCTCTTGGTAAGCAGTATCTGCAGCTCATTGGCAACCAACAGCAATCCTAGAAAAGGGGTTGGTAACTTGCCATTGACTTAATTTTGCCTTGACTTCTAGTCTAATGGCACTTCTGATGTCCAAGGTTATTTCACCTGCACCAAGATGACTATTGGAGGCACAGGACTTTATAATGGAAGTGCTAACACACACCTCTGCTTGTGCTTTGTGATGAGTTTAGCTCAACATGTATTGAAGGGCATGCTATTTATCTCCTTTTACTTATGCTGACTTTTTGAAAATTCATTTTGTTGAGTTTTAGAATTTTTTTGAAGAGAGGTTCTTACCTTTTAGCCTAGAATGTCACTCCTGGCAAATGAAAACAAAAAGAAACATTTCCATACAACTGTGGGCTCTGCTCTTTTTGATCACCGTTCTTTCATAGTTATTTTTCTAGCTTTTATTTCTATTTATTTATTTATTAAGCTATGAGTTGTTGATCTCTTACTCCTAGAACTGAGAGGGAAGACATACCTGAGTTTTGGAGCTCTACCAAAACTCAACACAATGCTGAGGAGTCTATCCTGCTGACCCTCAACCTTGCTGAAGTCTAGATATGCTGCCAGCCTCGGATGAAAGAAGGCAAAGTCGCAACTAAATGACAAAACTTATTGGTTTTGGCTGAGTATGATTGCTAAAGCTGGAGCTGCAGAACTTGTTTGTTTGTTTTCGTTTGAAAGCTTCTCTTTCAGGTTTGCCTGTCACTATCTGCAATTTTCAGCTATGGGATTCAGGTTTTCAAATCTGACCACTTGGTCAAAATTTTTACAAAATGTGGGCAAAAGTGATTTAGTAATTCCTGAGCATGAGCAAAAGTGTAAAACCTGATGCTTTCTGATTCTAGAAAGAGAGATGGAAGTGCTCTATTGATAAGACAGCTGCAGACAGAAAATTCTAATTAGGCAGAAAAAAATTCTTCACTGAAGACAAACATTTCTGAGTGTCCTGATGAGAATTTATTTGCTTTTACCTTAATAACAAGCACTGAGGAATTGCACTCAGTCTAAGCTCAGCTCATTCTAAAGAGGTCTTGTGGTACTCTTAATAACCAATGCCCACTGGATCCTTTACTGTGTTTGTTGTGTTTCCTGTATATAAATTACTTTAATGAACTCTTTGTCTGGCATACTCAGTAGTAGAGGGCACTACACACATGTACTTGAAGTAGTGGAACTGGTAGGGCAGAAGCAGGCAGGTTTCATTGGTGCCGTCATGTTCCGATTGCTACTTCGATAATTGCCCTGGCATTCTTGAGGATCAAAATGCTATGGAAGTACAATTTATAATGTAATTATATAAAATTAGAGCAGCAGTAAAAATCAGAGTGGGCTAGAGGCAGGAGGGGAGGATACATGAGAAAACAATTCCTAAACTGCAACAGGGATTAAAGGTTCACTTGAGCAGGTTGCTAAATAACTCTGGACTGACCACAAGCATGTTGAGCCAGCATACATCTCCTCTGTAAAACATTTGCTGGTCCACAGGAAGAGTTTGTTGCATTAAGTAATTTATGGGGTGCTAAGAAGTTCCTTAAGCTATTATTAAAAACATACAAAATCTTCCCTGGTTAGGACTCTAGTAACTCAGACTTCTAACTAAGCAGAACTGATAGGGCAGGCCTTTTGATGTTTAATGAGTTCTGAAGCAGATGTGAGATGTGATAGACAGGGGAGCTGGGGTGATTTAGTGCTCATGGAACAAAATGATGAGATCTCCTCCTGCAAAAGAAAATGTAGCTAAAAAGGACAGGGTTGGGTGGGTTTGGTTTTTTTTTTCCCCCTTTTTTTTTTAACTTTTTCCCCTTCTTCCTTCTCAGTGCATGTGGTTTTGATTTCCTCACCCCGTGCCTCTCAGTGCTGGCTTGTTTCCATTCAAACACACACAGAACACTGAAAACTAATTAGCCCTGGATGCAGCCACAGGAAGTTAGCCTGCCAAGTCCCCTTTCCCCCACAATTCCTCAACTTTCTCAGCTTGCCTCAGGCCAAGGGCCTTGCACTGGGCCTCTCTGTGTAGGTTGCCAGGTCTAATTTTACAATTTCCCTTCACCTTATCAAGTGTGCCCCAGGCCCAACAAGGGAGAAAGGATCAGAGCCGAGGTGCTGTGGGCCTTTCTCCCTCACACCTAGTCCCCACCCACCTTTTCTCATTTCTGCATCAATTTTGGGAGTCTTGGTCATATCTAGTTTCGGTGTTGACTTGTTAATCTGACCTTTGATAATGCTTTTTAAAGGAACCAAAGTGAACTTCACCATCTTGCAAAACTTGAAAGTCCCTCCTCTCCAAGACTTTCCTTGAAGGTTAACAAATTTTCCCAAGAGCCAGAGGACTACAGGTGTCAACCATTTTCAAGCATCTCATTTCAAAGCAGAGCCCACCACAGTCCCAATGAGAGAAGCCAGGGTCTGATTAGAAGAAAGCAGCAGGCTGGATACCAAACTACAAGTGGGCAGCATCATGACATGCGGAACTCAACTAGAAAGGACCAGTATGACTACAAAGTTATGAAAGTCTAGAAGCATGCTGGGTTGTTTTTTTTCCCCTCAATTCTTGTGCTCATTTGCTGCCTGTCACTTAGCATGGATAAACAAGGAGCTGCTAGAAAAAATTCAAAGGGAAGAAAAGAGTCTACGAAAAGTGACAAAAGGGTCTGGGCAGTGTGGAGGATTATAGAAATACTGCGAAAGCATGTTCAGATGCAACAAGGAGGGACAAAGCTCTCTTGGAACTAAACCTGGCTAGAAATGGGAAAGGTAACAAGAAGGGCTTCTTTAAGTCATGAATAGTAAAAAGAAGAATAGGGAAAAGGTGGGTCCACTGTTAAGTGGTGACAGATGATGCAGAGGTGGTGGGATTACTGAATGCCTTCTTTGCCTCATCTTTATTGCTAAGACCAGTCCTCAGGAATCCGAGACACTGGAAGTAAGAGAGCACAACTGGAGGGAGGAAGACTCTCCACTGGTCACTGTGGCTTGCGTTAGAGATCACTTGGATAGAATAAAATGCACAGTCCGTGGGCACTGACAGGGTGCATCCGCGAGTACTGAGAAGGCTGGCTGATGTTGTTCCTGAGCCATTCTCCATCATTTCTGAAAGGTCATGGAGAACAGGGGAGGTGACTAAGGACTAGAAGAAGGCAAGTGTCACTCCGGTATTCAAAAAGGATGAGAAGGAAGACCTGGGCAGCTACAGACCAGCCAGCCTCACCTCCATCCCTGAAAAGGTGATGCAGCAGCTCATTTTGGAGGCCATTTCTAATCATGTGAAAGCAAAGAGGGCTATCAAGAGTAGCCAACCTGGATCCACTAAGGGGAAATCTTGCTTATCTAATCTGGATTATCAGGATTGTTTCTGGGATGGTGGACTCAGGCTGCAGAGAGTGCAGCTGTAAGGACTATCTGAGGGGTGGGCATCAAGATGAAGGTGTCAGTCTCTTTTCAGTGGTGCCCAGTGGTAGGACAAGGAACCATGAGTACAAGCTAGAACACAGGAGGTTCTAGCTCAACATGAGGAGACACTTCTGTACAGTGAGAGTGAAGGAACACTGGAACAGATTGTGGAGTCTTCTTCTCTGAAGACTTTCAAAACCTGCCTAGACGTGTTCCAGTGCTGCCTCCCCAAAGTGATTCTGCTTTGGCAGGTGTCATAGGTTTGAGAGCCACAGAGCTGAACAGTCCTCCAGGGGATGGGCAGTCTGGGAGGTGGACCCAGGAAATTGTAGCTTTATTATTCAATCCCATAATTCTGCTATCTCTATAAGTCGGCAGCAAGGGCAACTCATCCTCCTTTTCTCTCTCCTACCTGCTCTCTGCAGCAGGAACTCCATATTGGGTAACATGAAGGAGTAGGCCTGTTTATGGCCTGCAGAGGTCTGACTGATTTGACCTGTACAATTTTGGCCTGTTTAGGCATAAGGGTGGCAGAGGCACTGGGGACAGGAGAAGGGGAGCATTGGGGTTTGTGATTTAGTCAGGTTGGGGGAAAGTTTTGGTTTTGTGTTTTTTTTTTTTCCATATCCTGTATATTTATTAGGTGTTAAGGATTCATTTGCTCTGTATTTTCCTGTATCTTTTGGAATGTAATGCTCTATTTCTCTCCAATTCAATCGGTGTTTTATTTTTTTCTTATGGAGGAGGAAAGTTATATCTGCCTGCTCTTTAAAGCAGGACAGCAAAGGTGTTTGTCTCAATGATCTCTGGAGGTCCCTTCCAACCCTGACATCTGTGATTCTGTGAAAAGTCACTTCAGTTCTTTTGACTTCCCTTTGTAGGGTGATGCTAACAGGACATAACCTCTACAGATCTGTGATGAAAGGCACTGAGGTACATGGTGTGTTATCAAATCCCAGCAGAAAGAGGTGGAGAATGGAAAACCTTGGGCAACCAAATTCCTTTCTTTCTTTTTCTGGCTTATAGATAAGTGGGAACTGATAGCCTTGTTGGGCTGTTGCCCATCCAATCCACTGTCCACAAAGTCTTGAGGAAGGCTCAAGGATCCTGTAATACAGTGGGTGAGAGAAGAAACCAATTTGACCTTGTTGTCCAGTCCTATTCAGATCTCCAGGAGTTAGAAATTGGCATAAAGCCTCAAGTACATGTTTGCTATTGTAGCCTGTGACAGCTGTGGGTATTCTTAGCAGCCACATAAATCACAGAACCATAGAATCATTTTGGTTGGAAGAGATGTTTAAAATCATTGAGTCCAACTCATAACCCAACACTGCCAGATCATCACTAAACCATGTCCCTAAGCATCACATCTACACTTCTTTTAATTGCCTCCAGGAACAGTATCTGGTCCTTTCTTATTGTTGTTAGGTTTTGAGCTATGCCAGTTTCCTAGAGCAATGAGTTTCTCTGTGTAACTCTGTGAATGATGTCGTTTTTTCAATGATATGCTCTGTAAATACCTGGAGAAACTCCTGCTACATCTGTTGGTGCCGTGCCTGCCCTGTGGACCAAGAACACTGGCCTGCATTGCTGGGAAAGGGGGAACATCTGGAAACCAGCTCTAAATAAACTCAGTTTGAAAATGACCTGAAGAAAAATACATAGTATAGTGCTAAGAAGGGCTACTGTAAGCAAGGAATAACATCTTTTTCTTGTCTCATTCTCCCCTGATGCAAGACCTGAGAAGAGTTTTGTATGAATTTTCTAGTGAAGACACATTTTAAACACACTAAGCATTTTGCCTTTTACTTCCATGAATGTTCTTCCTGTAGAGTAGATGGTGGCACCTGATGTACTCATGTGAATCCATGCATGAATACCGTGGTAGGGCTAAACAGGCCAAAATAGGATTATACATGTCCTGGCTTGCCCAGACATGTTTTCCTGCTCTCCCCCTTCTGCTATGGGGAGAAGCAACCATGGGAAAGAGGACAAAGAACCTGGAGCTACTGAGTCTCAGGACTCTGGCTTGCCCAGACTTCTTTTGCATCCCATGGTAAATGAGGTACATGGCTGCCTTGCACAAGGCCTGGGTTCTGCCCAAATTCGGGTAAAGCAAGCCTATGGCTTCGCCTAATATGATCAGGCTTGGCAAAGTGCCATCTCGATTGGCTAATCTATGTCCAAAGGCCCATTAGTCTCTGGCTGTATTCATAAAAAGGGATGAGCAGGTAGCACAAGGTGCTCTCTGCCATTGTATTCATGGTGCTGCTGCTGCCTCATTGCATCCTAAACTGTGTGGAACTCCACTACCAGGAACGGACTCTAAATGCCTGCAGGCAATTGGCCTGCACAGCCAGTGTGACATTGTGCCAAGCCTGCCCATGGCATTGCATCCTGCCTGCCCCTCTGCAAGGCTTCTGCTGAATTGCAAGTCAAGAGGAACCAGGTCAGAGGCTGTGCCAGACTCCCGGCTTCCTGAGAAAAGAGCCTGGGAGAACTCCAAAGCCTCTAATGGCTTTGAGACCACTGACAGCAACCCCTCCCATGTGCTTTGGTTACTGCCCGATAGTATTTACTCACAATATTAAGTATTGTGAGTAAATACTTAAAGCCTCTTGTAATCACTAATTGCCTTCTGCCATAAGCAGTGAGGAGCTTCCTGCATCCATCTAGTGGCTAAGCAGGATAATGAACTGCAAGTGGTGTAGTGACCGCAAGAACCTTCTCTTCCAGTATAATAGTTGCATTTGCTGGTTACCTCTTAAAGTGTTCCAGTTTTGCCTGTTCCCTGTGTGTATAAATATCCAAACCCTGTGTTCCAAACCTTGTAAATAAGTTTTCTGTCAAGAATTAATGTTAATGAACAATTTTCATAGTTATTAACAATCTTCCCCTGGATAGCAAAATTAATATCGATTATTAATATTGCCTCATTCGTAACAATGACCCACTCTCTTTTCACAGCCTTTGAAATGTCTGTTATGATACTCTGTTTAACATTTTAACATCTGCAAGGATCTCCACTTGTTCTGGAGTGGAGATCAAACGAGAACAGGGATGTCATGTGCTAGACTCTGGTTTGGAGCATTCTTAAATGTGTGGCATGTAGCATGTGAGCAGTTGTGATGGTTTGGGAATT
>VWYK01098676.1:10984-24265 GCA_013399775.1 Semnornis frantzii
AATCACTTCTTTGATTAGATGTCTCCCAACTCCAGACAATGAACCTGGATTGTTTTGCAATGTGCAGATTGAGACATAGAGATGTTAAAGCTGGAACACAGCTCCTTATGAATTAAGCTCAAGTGGTCTTTATGAAAGGCCTCTGCACTATCAAACCTGATGAGAGGCTGCATGTCATTGGGCATGGTTGCAGATGCAACATTCATACACCAGAGACCTCTTCACATTGTGTCTCCTATCAAGGCTTCCCTTTTGCTTTCGGTATGCCAGTGCTGAAGGAAGAACGGCACAAGAGACCAAAGAGCAGCCCTGCAATTTGTACTTTGATTTTATTTCCTTGTTAGTACTACTCCTTAGTTTTTTTCCCAAATTCTCTGGAAAGAAGTAATTTCATTCTCAGTCTCATCCTTATTACTTTCAGAATGGCTACCTAGATGTTAGGAGCAGTAATTTGTGCTCAACACTGCTGGCATGTTGATGGACATGGATGCATGTTTTGGGGGCCTGGTTTAATGGTCATGTTGGTCTTAGACTGACAGTCTATGATGATCATAGAGGTCTTTTCTAGCTGAAACAATTCTCTGATTCTATGATGTGCTATTACACTCTGCTGACTGCTTCCTCTGAAAGAACAGCAGGATAACTGTGGTAGGGCTACTCTGAACAAGCCACCTATTTTTCAGGATGTGGGTATCACAGCATTAAACTGATATCACTATGACAGCAACATTACTAGAGGTTCTCAGACTATCATAGCAGTCAGCACTCAACCTCCTTAGCTCACCAAAACCCTATGCTATTTTGCCTGTTTAAAATATTAGAAGGGTTAGTGGCATTAATAAAAACCTCCAGCTGGTGAATGGGAACATTTTCAAAGGCATGTGGTAGAGTAGCTCCATTGTGAGCTGTGGGCTGACCCAGTCTAGTCAGAGGCTAGGCTGGAGCTCTTGGGCAGCTTAGAAACATGGCTGAAGCCAAAGCAGTGCATAGCCATGGTGAGTGACTTCCTGAAATCAGCATAAAGCTCATCCAACCCATTCAGTTTCGAAAGAAGCTGCCAGGTTGCCCATCTTCATACAGGTGGTGTTCTGAATTCCAGGTTGCCTTGTGTCAGAAATTAGAAACCTAGCAGAAAGGGGAAAAAGAGAAACAGGAGGTGCAGAGGAAATTGTCTGACAGGCAGGTGTGCAGACAGGCAAAACAATACACAGCTATCTCTTAAGTGTAATCACATTCAGGTAGTTTACAGGAGCTCCAGTCATGACTGACACACTGCTCTCTACTAGGTGCACTGTAGGCACTTAATAAAAGGCAGCCATGGAATCACAGAATCCGTCAGGTTGGAAGGGACCCTCAAAGGTCATCTTGTCCAACCCCCCCTGCAGTGAGTAGGGATATTTCAAACTAGATCAGGTTGTCCAGGGCCCATAAAATTTGACCTTGAATGTGTCCAGGGATGCAACCTCCACCACATCTCTAGGCAACCTGTTCTAGTATTTTAATACCTTCACTGTAAAGAACTTCCTTCTGTTGTCCAACCTAAATGTGTCCTACTCCAGTTTCAAACCATTGCCCCATGTCTATCGCTGTCCTTCCCCAGCCTTCCTGTAGGTTCCCTTCAGATCATTGGAATGTAGCTATAATGTCTTCCCAGAGCCTTCTCTTCTCCAGGCTGAACAGCCCAACTGTCTCCATAGAAGAGGTGCTCCAGCCCCCTGATAATTTTTATGACCCTCCTCCAAACTTTCTCCAGCAGGTCTATGTTTCTTTTGTGTTGGAGGCCCCAGAGCTGGACATAGTACTCCAGGTGAGGTCTCACCAGAACAGAGCAGAGTGGCAAAATCATCTCTCTCAACCTACTTCTTTTCATGCAGCTCAGGATGTCCTTGGCCTTTCGGGCTACCAAGTGCACGTCGTTGGCTCATGTTCAGTTTCTCATCCACCAGTATCCCCAAGTCCTTTTCTTCAGGGCTGCTCTCAATTTCATCATCCTCCAGCCTGTATTGATAACAAGGATTGCTCCAGCCTAGGTGCAGGACCTTGCATTTTGCCTTATTGAACCTCATGAGATTCTCTTTATCTCACCTCTCCAGCCTGTCAGGGTCCCTCTGGGATGGCATCCCATCCCAGTCTTATCAACTGCACCACTCGGCTTGGTGCCAACTGCATTCTTGCTGAGGTTGCCCTCAGTCTCACTGTCTATATCCCTGATGGAGATTTTCACCAGCACTGGTCCCAGTGCATAACCCAGAGGGACACCACTAGTCCTGGAGTCATAACAGAGAACTGCTGGAACTTCACATTAGGCTATACCACCCAAGTACCTTACCACAGTCAGCTGTAGGAAAGGATGGTTCAAGTGGGCTCTGGATACTCCTAATATTGTAAGACAGAGTAAGCAATAGTATTTTAAAGTCCTTTTATTGCCATCTATCCATATGCTATCTGTAGCAGGAGACAAAGATAACTATGGTTTATTAATGTGGTAATTGAGACTGAATGATGCGGCCAATATAACAGGGAGGCAAATATATATTTACTAAGAATGGTTAAATGCTTCAGTAACTTCAGTGCATCACTCTGCTAACCTCTTTCAATCTGTTAAATATGTATTGAGTAGATAATGAGGCTATATCCTTGGTAGCACACATTATTTAACGGAAAGCAGCTGTTTAAAGCGACTAGTCGGGAATTATTCCAAAACCTTTACCAAACAAGTTCCCAAGATGAGGGCTGTAGATCACTGTCAGTTTAAAGAAAGAAATCTTGTCAGATTTCGCTGGCTCTTTCCTGTATTTCCATCTGCTAATTTGCATTAAAATACAGCTAAAAATACATCAGTTCTCCTCTAATATTACTTTGCTGTGGAAGTATTTACTGTTTTTGCCAAAGTGGTGTTGTGTACTTGTCTTGAAAAAGCTTTCCAGTCACATGGAGTCTCCTCAGCCAGGCACAAATGCTAGCAGAAGAGCTGACATTCTCTTCTCTAGCATCTACCTTTCAGGCTGTGCATTAGTGAAAGGATGCTTTTCTTCCCCATACAAACAACAGGAGGAAATATTCCAGATTGATTTCAATTCCTTCTTTAAAGGTGACTAGAAATACTTCCAATATAATTGCACTAACTTTCAATAATATTACTGTAATTCACTTTCTGTGCATTTTATCCAACATAGGCCTTCTCCTGGGCATCCATGAATTGCCTGGGAAGTAGTATAAGATGAATTATGGAAGGACTAATCTGGAGCAAGATTTTAAATATACATTGAAATGCATTTTTAAATACATTCTCAGTAAAATCTGTTTTATAGGTTGATATTCAAATACAATGTAAGTTTTATGTAGATGCTTGGGAAATAATGAACATCTTCAGTTCTATTTTATACATTTAGGAGATGCACAGTGTTTACCTCTTTGTAGTGTCAGGACAATATTTGTCAGGAGATGTTCAAGACACACCTGGATGTGTTCCAGTGTGGTATAGTTGATCCTGCTCTGGCAGGGGCATTGGACTGGACAATCTTTTCAGGTTCCTTCCAGCCCCTGACATTGTGTGATTCTCTGTGACTTCCTCAGGTGCCATAGGTATAAATATATAAGGGCTAAACTACAAATGTAAGGGGTAAAATCCTATTGCCGTTTGGTTCCGTAGCAAAACTCCCCCTGGTTTCAGCAGTACTAAAGATTCCACCTTACTCATCCAAGGCACACATGACAAGACTGGGATCTGAAAAGCAATTTAATCTATTTATGTAAATATTTGTGTAATGTATTATTGAAAAGAAAATAATACTTCAAAATATTCAAAGGATATAAAATACTATTGATATTGGTAATAGCAAGATATATATTTATATATCATGTTATATCTACATAGCAATGTGTAATGTTACTAAGAGAGAAGGCACCTATGTGATCTAAAAAAAAACCCAAACCAAACCAAACAAAAAAAAACCAAGAAAGAATGAAAGAAAAATTGCAAGGTTATTGAATGTCCTGGAGCCTGGGGTTGCAGGCCATCAGCAGCTCTGAGTCAACCAGCACAACTGACCTGAGTTGGCTCCAGGTGTATCCCAGCCCATCAGCATCGACACTCAGTATAAAGAGAGAAGTTTGAGGGGAAGGGAGTGTTTTGCTAGATCCTCCTGCTTAGGTGTTTCTTGACCATGCTTTTCTTCCTCTTGTTCCCAAGGTGAGCCTTCCTGTTTTGTGTTCTGCACCTCTGCTGGGTTAAAGGTCGCTTTATATACTTCATATTGCTATTAGGATCAGTTTTGTTGTTTCATCAAATCCATTTTTATTTCAATCTGTGGCTCTTATCTTTTTTTGGGAGAGGGATCATCAGGCGATAGAGTAACTGCTAGAGTTTAGCCTCAGATATGGGCTAAACTCAGACAATGGGTTTAAAACTCTGGTTGTTATACCAGAGTGAAACAGAAGTAGGTTTAGAAGGGGTTTTTAGAAGGAGTAATTTTTTCAAGGGCTTAATCTGTGTTATTTTTCAGTAAAGTCTTCTCAACTGATTAATATGGAGAAAACCTCCAGTGACTGCTGTATTCAGATGGCTGTTACTGAACCAATCCTTTTTCTTGTGCAAAGAATCTCACTCTATATGTTTTATGCACATGACAAAAGATCTAGCTGAGCTTCCAGTTGGTCCAGTGGCATTAATAGCAGCCATAGGTTGCTCCC
The DNA here is from genome assembly GCA_013399775.1 of Semnornis frantzii. NCBI lineage: Eukaryota > Metazoa > Chordata > Aves > Piciformes > Ramphastidae > Semnornis > Semnornis frantzii. The sequence goes on from VWYK01098676.1 coordinate 15,677, forward strand.
TGTAGCACCTAAAGCAGTCAGTTTCTCAGAGTAAATATATTCATGAATGCAGCATTTACAACTTGGAAGAAAATAATAATAAAATAGGCACCACACTGAAATAATTTGTCTCAACAATTCTTAAATGTTGTTTAATTTTTTAATTAACAGACTTTAGGGATAGTAGGAATATACAATTATTTTGCAATATAACCCCATCCAAATAAAGCATCAGGTGGTGTTTAAATGAGAAGAGGGAAACATGCTTAAAATAAGGTTCTGGGGTGAACTCAAGAGAAAAAAAAGATGTGAATGTGTAGAAGAATAGTGTGTTTTGGAGGGGAGAATTATTTTGGGCTCTTCAGGGGCAGGAGCAGTAATTACATTATATTTGTCAATAACCATTTCTTTGAGGAGCATTAAAGTGGAAATAAGCTCAAAATAAGACTGGTGATTAGTGTAGAACAGTTGTATTTCTGACAGGTAACCACCATTTCTGCTTAGTTGTTTTCATCATGATGTAGGATAAAAATGAAATGCAGTTCTGTTTGCGTGTCTATAAAATGCAGATTCAAGTCTAGTATGTTTCTGAGACATATGGCATGGGGTTTTGTTTGTTTTGGGTACCAGAACTTTTTCTTCTGTAGTGTAGATTTATGGAGACCATGGTATCCTAGAAGAAGTTTCTGAATGTAGATGCTGTCTTGAGCACATATTTAGGTGTAGGGGCATGAAGCTGAAAACTTCAGAGCCTCTTCTGTTTCATTTGATGTCTGTATGAATGAGAGTTTGGGATTGTCATTTGTAATAGTGACATACTGAGCATTTTGAGAGGTTTAACATCCCTTTTCCAAAACACATTTGTGGAGTGTCTAAGAAAAGAACTGAGGTCACATTTATTCTATGCTTACCTCTATACAGATTGCAGGTTTTTATTGGCTTATTTTGGGATAGCCAAACTACATTCACCTCAACCTATAATACTGCATTTTAGTTGCACGGAACAACATGAAGATAATGACTCTCTTTTACCAGTTCACCCTCACCTTCCTTTTTAGTTCCATACTAAGAAGGTTAGGAAAGACTTTCTTTCCTTGTATCTGTAGAAAGCATTTTCTTCACATCTTTACAGCTACTCACAGGCAGATAATTATCCAAGACTGGAATAGGCTCCCAAGGTAAGTGGTTGAATTTCAAAGGATAGAATCATAGAACGGTTTAGGTTGGAGGGGTCCTCAAAGATCATCCAGTTCCAACTCCTTGCCATAGGCAGGGACAACTCCCACTAGAACAGGTTGCTCAAGGCCTCATCCAGCGTGGATTTGAACACCTCCAGGGAAGGAACATCCACAACCTCCCTGGGCAACTGTGATGGTTTGGCAGTTCCCTGCCCCCCCACTTTGTAAAATCCCCCAGACCAGACTCAGCCAGCTGGAAGTTAAGGACTGAAGCTCTNTGGGCTCCCAGAGAGATACTCTCTCTGCCTTATCTATATTTGTGTCCTTGTTTTTCTACATCTCAGCAAACCTATTAGTGAAGTAGACATCACCATTGTTTGCTTTGCACAGCCTATAATGTGATTTTTTCATTAAAATATTCCAATTAGCCTCAAACCAGCACAGCATCATGTTCCAGTGTCTCCAGTTTCCATCCCTGGAGGTGTTTAAAAGAGGCAGAGATATGTTTTTCCACTTGGTGGAGTTACTGACTGGATTTGATCTTAAAGGTCTTTACCAACTGAAGTGATTCTGTGATCACAATTTGGATGTGTCCTTGGGAAAAGAGCTGTTTTTACAGACAATCCCAATAGAAAACCCCACGTTGTTCTTGATAGGCTCTCCCAGTCTGGGCCACGAGCTTACTTGGGCCTGGTGCACAGAAATGTCTCTTAGCCCTTTCCAGGTGTAAGAATGAGGATACTGCACAGATTGGAAGTTTAGAGAAGAAATTCTGTTTACAAGAGTATATATACACAAGGCAATCAGGTAGAATAAGTATAAAATCCACTAGGCCCAAACTGGTCTCCTACAATCCTCCACCGCTTCCACCCTCAGTCGGCCTGAGGGTAGGCCGGAACTGCTCTCGCCCCACGCTGGGCCTACAAGGGCTCAGTGGCTCAACTCCCTGCCAGCCAACTGCCCAAGGGACCATGAGAGAAGAGTGTGCTGTTTTCTGAGAGAAATGGAAGCAAGAAAGGTAGGGAAGAGAAGGGGGAGAGATCAGCCAGGCACTATGTTTTAAGCTGTGATACTGGAAGACACAAGAGAGTAAAAATATTGCAGTCTCCTGGGATGTGGCTCTGTCCCTATGGGTTTGTTTAAGGGGGACCTAGGATCCCTCAAACTACCACATAAGCACATGAATTTATTAGTAATAGAGCTCTCCATTAGATGATATTTAATTCTACACATGTAATCCAAGCCTTGTTTGGTCATAATTTACAATAGATGGCATCTGTCTCGTGTGAAGTCCTCATATCTGTCAACCCAGAGACCTCTATAGAAGCATTGCTGTGGATACTTTGTAGAGCTCCGCCGTGTCCTTGGCAAACAAAAACACAGAAGGAAGAAGCTAGGCTAAAATGGTTGTTTGTTAGGAGTGAAAACCAGGGCTGCTTCTTTTAAATATAATTCAGAAGTTTCAGGTAGTTTTAATTTGGATCTTCCTATTTTGTGGCCTCAGCTGATCACTTCATTGGATGCCATTCGGTCCCCTCAGTGATTGAAATTCTTAATTATCCTTTCTAGCTTTTCTGACATTGTGTTTTTCTTCTTGACATTCACAAACTGTAAATATAGCTCTGTCCAGGATGAATTCCATTTAGCACACAATGTTTGACAGCCCTAGTAAATTCAGAATGATCTATTCATTCATCAATATGCGTGTATCGTTTCCATTAAGCTCAATAAAATCTGTGTACAGCTGCAGGAGTTAGAGTCTTTTACCACCCTAGTGTCTCACTAATTGCCAGGGAAATTTCACCCCCACACTGAAGTGTGTCTCCAGCTTTTTAGAAGTGTTGATTTGAAAAATTAAGGATTAATCTTTTTGCGATAGTAGTTTTGCTGAAAGATCCTCCCTGTGTGTACCTTGGCTGGTGTGTCTCACTCTGCTGGGTCATTTTCCCAGCCTGTAGTGTGTGGAGTACAGGACTCTGTTGATCCAAGTTGGAGGCACTTGCTGCAACTTGCTGGTTGAAGGATAGAGATGCTAAAGCTTGGCATTGCCCTGCTCAGGCTGCAGGAGTATCTCAGCTCTTGCACAGAAACACCTTAATATTTATGCTATGGAGTGAAAAGATTAAGAAGAGTTGAGGAAAGTATCTAATAACTTCTTATTGTGTTCTAACACAATTTGACTGTGTTTTCATTTTCAAGATGAATATCTTCAGCTTGAATTTGTTGAGTCATGTAAAGTAATATTTCAAAATATCTTACAGGAAAAACAAATAAACAAAAACCAGCAAAGAGGAAGAGGTGGTTAGTTTATTTTATAGGGCTAAAAAAATGCCCGAAGATCTTTGTAATGATTTTTGTGTGACAGAATCACTCAAAGGTAATGATTTTGCAGGCCTCAGTTGTGGCTATGTTAAAAATAATTGCATTACTCTTGCACAACAGTTCGCTGTTGCTACACAGTTTAAATATTTGATGCAGGTTTTTTTAAGGACTGACCCTGTTCAGAGGGGGAAAATGCAATAATCTGTGCCGTTTCTTCTGTCTCAAACCACAAGGAAACTTTTTACTATCACTGTTATTGAGATAATCATCAATCAGCCTGTTGGATCTTCCTGTTTTGAATTACTTGCCTTAAATTTATATTATTTTTATTTTTGGGGGGCTGGGAGTGACCTCAAAAGATCATCTAGTTGAGTCTCCTTGTAGAGCAGGATCACCTATACCAGATCACACAGAAATGTATCCAGGCAGGTCTTGAATATCTCCAGAGAGGGATACTCCACAAACCCCCTGGGCTGCCTGTTCTAATGTGTGCCTACTTGTGAGCAATTTGGGTGGTTTTGGGAATCTCAATTAGCATATCCTGAAGAAGCATAGACAACTCAAGTCAGATTCTTACCCAGTGGAGGACTTCATGAAGTGTGGTGTGCAAGTATATACAGAGAAAAGGATAAATGATGTGCAAATACATTGCTTTTGTTCTGTTTGTTGGAAGGACCTTAGAAAGAGAAATTTAGTTTGCACAATGGTCTGCTGAGCTTTTAAATACTTACTCAGAAGCTGTTTATTACTTGAAGTGAATAATAAAAGCCTATGAATACCAAATGGGCTGCCAGACCCCAGAACAAAGCTGGTAGGATTTTTTCGTTTGTGATTTCCACAAACACCCCCTTCTTTCTGTCACTGCCTGTCAGTATGTCAGCACTATTGCTTCTGCCGTAGATGAACAGAAAATACAACGTGAAAAACTGGGGTCTAGAACAGGAGAACAAAAGAGGTTAACAAGATTTTTTTTTTTTTTGTTGGAAAGAGGCAATTTTGAACTAGTTTAATGGTACTAATTAATATTTGGGGTTAGGTTACCTCCCAAAAACCTCAGGTAGCCTGATGACATCAGAAAGTGTCTATGGGTATATAGGTTGGTGAGGGTATGGTAGAGGGTTTGGGGTGATGTGGGAAAGAAGTAACCAAGACTTTTATACTTACCTCATATACTTTTTATACTTACCTCAAAACCAGAAACAAGTATAGTTATACCTAGCATTCATGCTGTGCTTTTTCATTCCATATTTGCTACAAACATTGGGATTACCTCTTTGGGAACATATAAAATATTAATATATTAATACTCCATGTGGATAAAGCAAGGGAAGGAAAGGGTCAAAGATGGGAAATGTGGCAGCTGGATGAGATTCTATGAATTACAGAAACTCCTTTTCCTGGGACTGGCCCTTAAGCTTTGTCCTGTCCTGTGCCCAGAGCTGCAGGCCACAGCTCTCTCGGAATATCACATTTTGTGTATGGATGAGTTTGCTAAGTGACCTAAAAGACAGGCACAGTACTTCCTCTGAAAGGCAGTGGGAAGGAGGCTCCTAACATCCCAAGGCCTTTCTGAGAATCTCATTTTACAGTCTTAACCATTGTGCTTGTTAAACAACAGCAAGTCCTTGTTAACATCATGTGTATTAGTCACTAAAAATAATTTATTCTGCCTTTGTGGCTCCTCTGAAGAAATTCTACCTCTTTGTTTCTCAGCCTTCTCTATATAGCACCTGAGAAATAATTGTTTTCATTTTTCTTTGCCTCATTGATTGTGGAATAAATAATCCATGAATAACTCCATACCCTCATTATTCTACCACACCTGGTGAGCAATAACTTTTGGTTCAGTCTGTTTAAGGGCAGTGGCAGGAGGGATGGAGAGGGATGGAAAAGAGCAGTCATTCTTGAAATCCCTCAACCATAAGCCCATGATATGGACAGATTGTCTCAGTCATCTCTTGTAGGTGAAAACCGTAATGATACTTTAATGCAGCCTACTTCCTGGCTCGCCCTCGGAGTGAGAATTAATTACGGAATGAAAACATCTGCATCAGCGGCTCCTGCAGGCCCGGCTCTCTGCGGGCGGGATGCTGCTCGCCTCTTCCCCAACTAACACCGCTCGGAGGACTTGCCTGCTGGCTGGCTGCCTGGCTTGGGTCCCGGCAGGCTGGAGCTCAGAGAGCCGCTCCCATCTCTGCGTGCGGTGAACTGGCGGGGAGGGAGAGAGGCAGGCAGGCAGGAGCCGGCGGCGGGGGTTGCGCTGCGCCCCGGGGGTGGGAAGAGACGGCTACGGCCCCGCTCCCCGAGCCTTCATGTCCTGCTTCCTCGGCACCGCGGACAGCAGCGGCGGCGGCCCAGCTCCCCGAGCCTCCGCGCACCGCTTCAGCACCGCGGACAGCGGCGGCACTTCTGCGCCCGGATCCGCGGCTCCGATCCCCATCTCCGCTCCCCGGCCCCAGCTCTGAAGCAGGCGGGGGAGGCTGAGCGAGGTCCTGGAGGCCGGAGGGGCGCAGAGGAAGAGGGAGGAGCTGGGGGAAGGGGAGGGGAACGCTAGGCAGAGGATTTTCCCTCCTGCTTTGGGGTGGGGAGGGGGGAAGCTGCTGCTGCTGCTGCTGGTGGTGGCAGCGTTTCCTCCTGCTGGAAGATGATGAATACATGAGAGGCTCTGAGCCTGCTCCTCTGCTGCGGGAGTGTCTCTCCTTCCCTCCCTCTCCCTGCTCCTGTGCGAGTGTTTGGCTCCCTGGCTGTGTCTGCGTGCTCACTGTGTATATATATCTGAGCAGGGAGGCGATTGCCAACTCCTCTCGGCAGCGCTGCTCTGTGCAGGAAGAAGGGCTCGGCTGCAGTGGTAGCATCAACAGCAGCGTTAGCGGCACCAACAGCTTTTATCCGCCTTTCTCCCTTCCCATCAGCTCCATCTCCCTCCTTTCCCTTCCTCCCCCTGTGTCGTTTTGGGGATTGCTTTTTAATTTTTTTCTGTTCTACGATCCTTTGTATTTGATACTTTGTGGGGTTTGTTTGTTTGGTTTTTTTTTCAGGTTTTGTTTTGGGGTTTATTTTGGTTTGCAGAGGGGTGTTTTTAGGGGGTTGGTGGTTTTCTGTTTTTTGTTTTAGTGTTGGGGTTATTTTTTTTGTTTGGTTTGGTTTGGTGTTTTTTTTTTTTGGCCCCCTTCCTTTGAGAAGAACACAGACACACACGCAAACAGAAAAGTACCAGGACTTATATTGCTGCTGCAAGCCCAGAGACAGCAGACGAAGAGGGGGGCCGGCTTCTACCCCAAGGTAAAGCCCTGCCCCTTTTACCTCCTCGCCACCTCCTCCAAGAAAGAGAAGAGAGAGAGAGGGGGCCAAAGTGGAGAAAAGCAGGTCTTCTGCGGCTGGCATTTGGAGTACAGGGAACCAGGAAGTGAAGGATGATTGTGGTTACCCGAGCTGGCTGCAGGGCAGCTCTGTTCCTCTGGATTTTCAGCAGCATCAGCTGCAGAGCCAGGACTGCTCTACCTGCATCTCGTAAGTACCCTTTTCTCAGAAGCATGCACAATTTCAGCCTTGCAATAACCCAGAGGGGAATTTACACAAATTATGAAGGTTGATTTTTTTTTTTTTTCCTTTTCAAAAAAATTTCCTCTGCTGGTGATTCTTTGGTTTGATTTTCTGTGTGTCTGTGTGCACTGAGGTTTGGTGCTGTTCCCAGTGCTCCTCAGCAGATCTTCCTTAGTGTAGATTATTTCAGTGGTAGCTGGTGTGGAAAGTTGAAAGACCTGCTCTATGGTATAGTCATGGTTCTGCAATGGAGTCGGGGGTGGAGGGGGGAGGGAGGAGAATCAGACAGAAGCTGTTGAAAGTTTGGGGATGGTTTCTGGTTGGGTTGTTTTGCTTTGCCTTTTCCCACCTTCCCCAGAAGTTATGTAATTTGCATTTGGAAATACTTCATGGTTGTGTGAAGGTAAAGAGAAGATGTTAGCAGTTCCATAACTAGTGTTATATCAAAGAGAAGCAAGAGAAAAAATTGTCTTGTTTGAAGAGGAAAGAATGATGAGGAAAGGTGGTCGAGAGGGAACTGAGCCAGGACAGCTTCTCTACAGAGTGAAGTTTTACTTCCCATAGTAAAATGAGCAAAGGTATTTTAGAGGAGACCAGCAACTGCCCCCCTAGAGAGGCAGAAGTAGTTCAGAAATGATGAAGCATCTGCTGAAATGCTGAACTTAAGCACCTATACAGGACCCAGTTCTACCAGCAGTGTTAAAATGCCAGCATACTCATCGATTTCAATGGGTGTTAGATCAAATCTTCAACCCTGCACTGAGCTGTACTTTCCAGCAAAACATTTGCAGGTAGATGTCAGTGTTAAGTGTTTGGTTGTTTCTCTTCAGACCTTGTAAAGCATTTGCCATTTGCAAAGTGGCTTTGAAATGCACGCTGAAATGAAGCAGAGAATCCTCAAAACCAGACACTGCTGTTGACTTCCTCTGCTGTTTATAGAGGAAGGGAATGTCCTGAGGTATCACAGATGGATGTGCTGCGATTGTCTCTCTGTGAACAGGGGCTGATTCTACTGCTTTGTTAAAGAATGTAGTGTATAGACTTCATAGAGATCTATGTGGATCCTTATATTTGTTTGTTTCTTTGGGAGCAGGAATGAACAGTGCAGTGATTAGGGAACTGGAGCACTGCTAGACTTTCTCTGTGGGTTTCTCTCTCAGATGATAACAGATTATCTATTGAAAAAAAAAAAAAACCAGCAATATTATCGTTCCAGGATTTGCTTACACTTTGACATTTATTTCTGTATCAACAGAAATTGTACAGCAGTGTCTGCATTGTAGGCAGGTCTCAGAGGCTATTGGATGTTCAGTTATTTTTCTACCTTCGATTCAGGGGAAATGCTGATCCTGAGGTTCACTGCTTGGTTTTGACTGGCTATTTAATCTTTCCTAAAATTATTTCTTCATGACCCTCTCTACAGGAATATGCAAAGGGGCAAAAAAGGTTTGTGATTTAGGTTGTCAGATGTTTGTTCTTGGAAAGCAAAGTTCCTTCCCTGTGCTGCTTTTCTGTAATAGGATTTCTGAGCCTTTTTTTTTTTTTTTTTTTAATTTTGTAACTAAGG
>VWYK01098680.1:0-30231 GCA_013399775.1 Semnornis frantzii
CCAAACCAAAGCAAAACCCCAACCAACCATACCAAAAAGCCAAAGAGCTTTCTGGTATTTTTACTTACCTCAGAACACACAGGTAGCAGGAAATTACAGGATCACTTTGGCTACCCTATCCATCATCATATTGTCCCCCTCACAAGTCACTCCATGGTGGAAGAACTGTATTTTGCCTTTCTGAAAAACAGTGTGGTGTACCTGCTGTACATGATGTGCCAGCTGAGTGAAAGGTTAACAACTTGCTGCCGTGCATCTGTGTTACTTCTGCTTCACAGAGCTGTGGGGTTGAGAGGCTTCATGAAAGCTGCTCATCTCCTGCTGTGCATGGAGAAACCAGACTGGCCTCAGAGGAGCTGTCTGACTTGTTCTGCAAAGTGTCTGGGAGGAAATCCCAAAATCTGTGGGCAGACTGTCCCCTTGGTCAGTTAGAAAGCTGTTTCTGATGTATCGCTAGCACTTCCTTACAGTAAGTAAGGGCTCTCTGTCCTTCACGAGTGGGACTGGGGTGGTATGATTGCAGTTCCTCTCACCAGTAAAACAAGGGAGAAAACAGGAAGACAGGAACAAGAAAACTCATGGGTCAGAATAATAGCAAGGAAACTGCTTACCAAGTAGTGCTGCATGCCAAACAGACTCAGATTGGGAAATTTAATTTATAGCCAGCTAACATAACTGTTTAATTACTGAGTCAGGTGTTAGGAAATGAAAAAGACAGACATTAAAGTAGTAACAGGGAAAAGCATCTCTCTTTTTCCCAGGCTTGCTTCAGTCCAAACAAGTGTACCTGTCTCTCTGTTCCTTCCCAACAACATCATTCTAGACACCTCTCCCATGGTCCTTACTCTGCAGGTGACAGTCCTTTCAGAGAGGCAGTGAGCAGTGATGGGTCTTGGATCAGGATGTCACTATTCTGTTTTCCTACTCTTTGTACTTCTCTTGTTATCCACAGGCTGCAAGTCCCTCTGGATGTGTACCTGATGCTCAAGAGTACCTTCTGCTTCTTTAGCCTTGCTCTTCCCTCATTCCCTTCTCCTCTTCTGTGGATCTGGCTAGAGCTGGGCACGCCTGGCATGAGGCAACCCCTGACTACTTCTTACAGAGGCCACCATACAGCACCCTGCTACCAAAATGTTTCGATAGACACTAAGCAGTTGATCACTGTCCTCTTTTTTCATTATCTCCTGTTACTTGAAAGGTGTTTTTTTTCCTTCACAGGCTGCCTTTTTTTTTTTCCCAGATTAACTAGATGTACTTTAGCCTTTCCCCATAGCATCATTAAGATTGAAAAAGCTCTCTTAAGAGCATCAAGTCCAATCATCAACCCAACACCACCATGCCCATTAAACCATGTCCCAGAGTGCCACATCTACACGTTTTGAACATCTTCAGGGATGGTGACTCCACCAATTTCTGGGCAGCCTATTCCAAAGCCTGACCACTCTCAGTAAAGAGGTGTTTTTCTAATATCAAATCTAAACCTCCCCTGGTGCAACTTGAGGCCATTTCCTCTTGTCTTGTCACTTGTTACTAAGGAGAAGAGACTGACACCCACCACTCTACAACCTGCTTTCAGGTAGTTGTACAGAGCAATGAGGTCTCCCCTCAGTTTCCTCTTCTCCAGATTAAACGATTCCAATTCCCTTAGCTGCTCCTTATGACACTTGTTCTCTAGACTCATCATCAACTTTATTGCCCTTCTCCAGCAACTTGATGTTCCTCTTGCATGAGGAGTCCAAAACTGACCACAGTGTTTGAGGTGCAGCCTCACCAGTATCGGGTATAGGGCCATGATTGCTGTTGGTCACACTATTTTTGATAGATGCAAGGGTGCAGTTGGCCTTTTTGGCCACCTGGGTACCCTGCCGGCTCACGTTCATCCACCTGTTGATTAACACTTCCAGATAATTTTCTGCTGGACAGCTTTCCAACCACTCTCCCCCAAGCCGGTAGCATTGCACAGTGTTGTTGTGACCCAAGTGCAGGACACAGCATTTGGCCTTGTTAAACCTCGGATGACTGACCTCAGCCCATCAATCCAGCCTGTCCAGATCCCTCTGCAGAACTCGCCTACATTCCATCTGATCAACACTCCCATCCAACATGGTGTCATTTGCAAACCTACTGAGGGAGCACTCAATCGCCTTTATCCATTGGTATTAAACAAAATCATCCCTGAAACTGTACCTGGTTCTTGTTTCACCTTCTTTTTGATTCCCTCTGGTTCTTCTGTATCTTTTGTAACATGTCCTGCTGGAACAGGATGTAGAAGTTGGCCAAGGACTTGTCTGCCTTTAGATAATGACATAATTGCGTCTCTTGCCTATCCTCAGACAGTTAATTGCACGACAGACGCACATCCTTTGTTTTGCTTGTATCTAATCAGGTTCTGCTTAACTGTCTCTCCACAGCTTTTTTAATACACAGTTAATTTCTTCTCCTGAAGTGCAGTACTAAACAGATGTTAGTTTTGTGGTGTTGAGTTTGGACAGTCCTCTCATTCACATGCTCAGTTCTGTAGTGTGCCTGACATCCCCTTGGGTTTGGATGCTTTTTCTCTCTTTCCCTCTTCAGATGAAACCTCACAGATCTCTTCCAGTGGGGATCTGTTGTCTCTTCCCTTGCTACCATGCACACTGGTGCTCATTACTCATCTGCAGGCATTTCCTAAACACATTGCACCTCATGTGTTGGTATTTCAGGCCTTATTTCTCTCACTAGTTCTCTGTGGTGCCTGTTATAGCCTGTAGTTTTGGTTGGACTATGAGAATTTTTAACACTCCTACTTACTATTATTTTTATTTCTCAAATCTGTATATAGACACAGAAATATTTGGCAGATTTAGTATCCCTCTCCCACACTACGTTTACAAGTGATAGCAATGTTTGAGCAAGGCTCAGGCAGACTCCCAGCTGCCTTTAGAAACTATGGAGCGAGTGAAGCGCATAGCTTTGAGTTTCACATTTTGCTGTACTTTGTGGTCATAGAACAGAAAAGTCATATAACGAATTTCAATCTGTGTTTCAGCCATGGGAACAAAGAAGTGTTTTCATGTCGAGGAATCAAATTGGCAGTGGACTGGTTTTTGGAAAGAGGCCACAAGGATGTTACTGTGTTTGTGCCAGCATGGAGGAAAGAGCAGTCGAGACCTGATGCTCTAATCACAGGTAAGCTGTATTCCATCTTCACTGGTTGGTTTGATGCTTTTCAGAGCATGAGTGCTACTGCTGAAATGAACAAGTCTTCAGAAATGAAAGAGTAGTAGGAAATATCTTCAGTGTCGTAACTTGGTTGCGATCTTTGGAAAGTAAAAAGACAAAGCAGTGCTTTCTCCAAGTCATCTTTTTATGTTCACCTGATAATTTTTCCATTAATATTGCTACTTAATTCTCAAAGAATGTAATTGCTGCATTTGAAATGTGTTATGTCTATGTAACATAGGCAGTGAAGAGGGCTGATGTTAATGATTCACTGAGAGATCTTTATTGTGGTGAGCAGATTCAGCCAGGCTGGCCTGTCTGCCCATCACCTGCGGTGAGTCACTGCCTGTGCTCCAGGTTATGAGAGTTATTTCCCTGTACTCAGCACTGGTGAGACCACACCTTGAGTACTGTGTTCAGTGCAAAACTGTTCACTAGAAGAAAGGCATTGAGGTGCTGAAGTGAGTGCCCCAGAGAAGGGCAGTGAAACTAGCGAAGGGTCAGAAGAACAGACATTGTGAGGAGCAGATGAGGGAAATGGGGTTGGTTGGTCTTGAACAAAGAAAGCTGAAGAGACCTTATTGCTCTCTAAAGCTGCCTGAAAGAATGCAACCTTCAAAGTGTTGGTTTCTTCTTAGTAACAAGTGATAGGACAAGAGGAAATGGCCTCAAGTTGCTTCAGGGGAGGATCAGGTTGGATATTAGAAGAAACTTCTTAATTGAAACAGTTAGCAAAGACTGAGATAGGCTTCCCAGGGAGGTGAGTGAATCCCCATCCCCGGATGTTTTTAAAAGATGGATAGATGCAGTGCTGAGGGTCATGGTTTAGCACCAGACTTGGCAAAGTTGGATGATGATTAGGCCAATGATCTTAAAGGTCNTTTTTTTATCTAGAGAAAAAAACCCAAACAAACATGCTGTAGAGGTATTTATTTCTTGATCAAGCAAGTCGATTTTGTGTGAAGCCTGAAAAGCTGTCCTCCCTCTATTTAAGCAAAGGAGAATTTCAGGTTAAAAATACCTCTAGCATTTAGGAGGGATTTTGAGGTAGTTTGTTGTTGGTTGTTTGGGTTTTGTTTTTTTTTTTCGTTTTTTTTAAATGGCTACCTTTAAAGAGGGGTAGCTTTGGAGAGTAGTAGTTGTGGCTTCTAAAAGAACTTGAAATCATGTTTTGATTACAATGTGCATTTTTAAACGTCTGAAAAGATCTTCACAACATTTAATTTCATCTGCTTGATTGCTACTAGAACATGTCATGTTGAAAGAAGAAAGCATTTGTAAAGCTGCTGTTCTTCCCTCGTCACAGGCAGTCTGGAGCCTTTCACTGTACTAGTGCTTGAGGTATGAGAAGAGCATTGGTGAAGGAATAAAGAGTTGGCTACTTTGAAATAAATTACGACATCTGCTAGAGCTGTGGATAGGGCTAGAAACCCCTAAAATTAGTTTCAAGGAAGTAGCAAGGTTTAGAATTGACCCAGTATAGCAATGAAAAACTCATAATGAACCTTAAAAATAGGAGGAAGATCAAAGCAGGTTATTGCATCTTCTGTAAAACAGAGGTGCCTCAGATGTCTTCTCAGGACACAGCAAGCCTGTTTGTGGCCGCTCCTGTGAAATAGGTTGTGCTACGATCCGTTAATTTCCAGAGATGTGCACCCTGAAATATACAGCCACCTGGAAGTTTGAAAAAGTCTTAGATGGGTAACACAAGGATGGTTCTAGACTGTCAGTACTCATGAGAAGCTTCTTGGACTAAGCAACATCCACATCTTCCTTTTTATTACTGCCAGTCATGACATGGCAGATTTTTTTTATTCTTTCTTTGCGGGCAAAAAAATCCTCTTCCATTGCATTCTTACTCATTATTTACCACATGGTGAGGGAATCTTCTGCTTTTTCTACTAACCAGATAAATGCTTTTATCAAATATGTTGCTTAAATGTAGTATCAGTGCTTTATTTCTTCCTGTTGGAGTCTCTTTTGTTGTTTTGTTTTCTAGATGGAGCATGTTCCCTGTCAAGTTTCTTGTGCTACAGAACAGTTGAGTTATTTGAGATCTCAAACATTGTTAAGAGCCATGTCGCATATTCACCGTGCAGGCATCTTCTGCTCTTTTAGATGTTGCTTTATTTTTTACTTATTTTTCTTTCATAGCTTGTGTTCTCTGAGGACAGTGATAGCTAGGAAAAGGGGTGTGTGCACTGGTACTAGGTACAACCTCCTTAGTAACCTGAGCCTATATATCAAAGCTCCTTGGGATCTCCAGGTTCCACATACAGAAATAGAAAATGCTTTTGGGTAGGCAATTGACAGACTTTGTAGGACAAGAAGGTATTGTGTAACATGTTAAATGTGTACTGAGCAGGATAAAAGAAAAATCTGTTTAGATTTGGTAATACTGTATGCATAAATTTGTAAACCCCTCAAGGAAAGATACATTCTGAATTACTACGGGGCGTTAAAAAAAAAAAAAACAAAACACCAAAACTCACATTTGCAGTTGGTTACAATATGACATCAGAGGTCTGCCTAGGAGATGCAGTTAATGGTTTTGAAGAGCTGCAGTGTTTGCACAGAGCATGGGCTTTATAGTCCTTGAGGGTACTAGGAGTTAAGCCTTCTCTTGGTAGGAAGAGGCCTTTATGGGACAGTTTTATTAATGTGAGCTCCTAGAATTATTTCAAAAGATGCTTCTTACTGGGCACCACAAAGAGATGGAAGAGCTTGTCCTTACTAAGGAGTTCAGTTACAGAAAACCCTCAGTTGTACCTGGGTGTAGCCCTCCTATTTGCTGAAGCATTCATCAGCGTTTAAAACCACTCCATCAAGCAGAGCAGTATTACACAGACATTTTGATAAGTAGTTTTCTTTTGAACCACAGCAACAACAGGGTGCCTTGTGTTCGAGAAATAGTGTGGAGCAGGGTTTTATTTGTGTTTTGGCTGGTTTTGTCTAATGTTGCCAGTCAACTGCTGTCTGTAACTTCAATATCAGGCATTTTCTACTGGTCTATTGCCATTTCAGACATGTTTGGTCAAAAAATTTCAGATGTTCTTCCTGGAATCTATTGTCTTTGGGTATTATAGAAACATAGAATGATTTAGGTTGGAAAGGACCTCAGAGATCATCTAGTTCCAACCCCCTACCATAGGCAGGGACACCTGCCACTAGAACAGGCTGCTCCAGGCCTCGTCCAGTNTTCCTTGTAGATCAAGAAATCTTGCGTAAATTAGAAAAGGAGAAGATTCTTGTGTTCACACCGTCCCGCCGAGTGCAAGGCAGAAGGGTGGTCTGCTATGACGACCGATTCATAGTGAAGTTGGCCTTTGAGTCGGATGGCATCATTGTTTCTAATGATAACTACAGGGATCTAGCTAATGAAAAGCCTGAATGGAAGAAGTTCATAGATGAACGCTTGCTGATGTATTCATTTGTTAATGACAAGTACGTTATTTTACCACCTTTACACAAGCCACTAAAATAATCTGAAGACTTGTAGGGGTTTTTTTTTTTCTTACACTCAATTCATTAGGTACATGTAGGAAAACAAGAGGAAATAGTTTGGTCCTCTGATTAAGAATACTGAAATTACTGGGTTTGCTCAAACTTTTTAATGAAAACATCTTTTATGCTGTTTTCTCCTCTTTTGATGAATGTCCAATGAATGTATTACAGTGGGTGTATGCTATGATACAATACTCCATTAATCTTGATATGCTGACACAGCATATTTGAGTGCCTGTGGTTAGACTCCTATATCCTAGGGTCGTGAAGAAACCCATGTTGGAATGGACCTCAGGAGGTCTGTAGTTCAACTGTCTGCTTAGATCCGTGATAGATACCACAGATCTCTGGAATCTTCATAGCTCAGCATACTGAGGAAGTCAGTAGTCTGCCAAGCAGAGACTTGTATTTAAGAGCTGAAATACTGATACAGGAGTCCTAGACAGTCAGCACAGTTACGCAAAGTTAGTTGTGGTAGTGTAAGAAATTGCTGCCTGTATTCCTGGCCTTGCTTTGATTTAGGAACGGGTTGTGTGCAGCCCTGATTTATTGCAGATCAGTCAGCTTAGCTAGACCAAAGCAGACTAGAGTGTCCACATCTGCATATTCTAAGACTCATCTCTTGGACATCAGAAAGATGGTCTTTCAAAACAGCTCCCAAAGTACTCAGACTTAAAAACATCAGTGTAGCAGGTTATGATGTAGGACAGAATCATGAGGGTTTTGTTCACTGCATGAAAAGGTTGATTTGCTTCCATAATAGTCTTTTTATTTCCTTTATAATTTTTTTTTTCCCTTGCTTTATAGATTTATGCCTCCTGATGATCCTCTTGGTCGCCATGGTCCAAGTCTGGACAATTTCCTTAGGAAGAAGCCTATCGTGCCAGAACATAAGAAGCAACCATGTCCATATGGTAATTTGATTTAACCATCAGTTTTTGGTACTGCTAGAACTGGGGACCAAGCTCCTGCTTTATTTTAACATTGACAAAACCAAAAACTTTTTAACACAGGTTTTTACATTGATATCTTAGCCTGAGAATGGTGGAAATGCTGATCTGATGGTGGAAAATGAAGGGATTTTTTTGTATGTGTTAGTTAAAGAACATTTTTATCTACTATTTGAACTAAAGGAGTAGGAAATCATGGGAATAGGTCCAAACAGTGCCTAAATTCTACAGGCTCCAGAAAGCTCTTTTCTAGTGTGATTTGGTCATTACACACCTAAGTTCTCTTCTAGAAAATGGATTCAACTATCTAAAGTTTAGTTACTGAGCATCCCTACAGGCACGTCTTGACTGAGCTGAAACCTGCTGGTCTTACAGCTCTGTGACATTTTCCTAATCAGTTTTGTTCTTATATACAGCAGGGGTGTACAGACACACTGACAATGTCACATTGAGTTCAAAAGCTGTCTGGCAGTGTTGCTCTGCAATCCTGGAGCACTAGCTGCAAGCATGCACTGCAAGCACTGTCACACAAAACCATTTGCAAGGACTTTCAAATCATGAGCAAAAATTTCAATGAGGAGTATTTCCACTGTTTGTTGATTAACAGATCTTGGTCGAAGATTTCCTTACCTGATTGTGTTTGTATTAATAGGGAAGAAATGTACCTATGGACACAAATGCAAATACTATCATCCAGAGAGAGGAAATCAACCTCAGCGATCTGTAGCTGACGAACTTCGTGCCATGTCTAGAAGCGCAGCTGCCAAAACTACAAGCGAAGGAGGACTGGTAAAAAGCAATAGTGTTCCCTGTAGCACTAAAAATGATGTCACTTCTGAGCTGAAGCGTGCTGCTCCAAAGAGGCAATCAGATCCTAGTATAAGGACTCAAGTCTGTCAAGACTTGGAGGAAAAGCTTCCCACCAAAAACAAATTGGAAACCAGGTCTGTACCTTCTTTAGTTAGTATACCAAGCTCCTCTGCTGCCAAACCCCAAAGTACTGCACCTTTAACTAACGGCCTTCCATCTGGAGTTCACTTCACACCTCAGGATCAAAGACCACAGGGACAGTACCCCACAGTGATGATGGCAACCAAAAATCACGGAACGCCAATGCCTTATGACCAGTATCCAAAATGTGAGTCTCCTGTGGATGTAGGGTATTACTCTATGCTGAGTGCATATTCAAATCTAAGTATATCTAGTCCGCGTAGTCCTGAAAGACGCTTCTCCTTGGACACAGATTATAGGATTAGCTCTGTAGCTTCTGACTGCAGCAGCGAAGGGAGTGTTAGCTGTGGCAGCAGTGATTCCTATGTGGGTTACAGCGATCGCTCTTATATGAGTTCGCCTGACCCACAGCTAGAGGAGAACTTGAAGTGCCAGCATATGCACCCCCATGGCCGCCTTAACACTCAGCCCTTCCTACAGAGCTACCATGAGCCTCTCACACGCGTGCAAAGCTATAGTCACGAAGAACCAAAGCATCACCACAAACCTCCAATTCCATACATGGCTGTGCACCTACAACATCCAGCAGTCACTGCTCGTTCTAGTTGTCCAAATGACTACTCTGCATCTCAGAGTTCACCACATTCAAAGAACATGCATCTGGGGAAAGCCCTTGTGTCCACAAGAACAGACAGCATTTCAGACTCACATTTATATGATAATTCTCCGTTAAGACACAGAAAGCCTTATTCTGGCCAAGACGGGCTTGGAAGCTGGGATAGGCAGGGTTATGGGATGGATGCATATGGCTACCGCCAGACCTACTCCTTGCCAAGTAACCCAACACAGCCATGTTACGAGCAGTTTGCCTTCCAAAGCTTACCTGAACAGCAGGACCAGACGTGGAGAGTACCATACTGTGGAATCCCTCAAGACCCTCCAAGGCTCCAAGACACCCGGGAGAAGGTTTACATTAACCTCTGCAACATCTTCCCCCCTGATCTTGTGAGAATTGTTATGAAGAAGAACCCTCACGTGACGGACGCCCAGCAGCTCGCTGCAGCCATCTTGGTGGAAAAGTCTCAGCTAGGTTATTGAGAGATGATGCATCTTTGCGGTGTCTAGTAGTTTTCAGCTCAGCTCTGATGCTGAGGGAGGTTTGCTACAATAGCATTTGGGATCTCCTTCTCAGCAAGGAGGTTATATAGTAATCCATTTATGTGAAATATTGTATCATGGAGTCTGTATATAGCCCCCATGCATCGGAAGTACTGGATATGTTTTGTGTTCTAGTTTGAAATTTTTTTAAATGGCTATTTTCACAGCTGGAGAATATTCCAGTGTAAATTAATATATATATATATAAAAATATAGAGATATATAAAAAAAAAGAAACAAAAAAAAACCAATTGTGGTCTCTGGTTTAAAATCTTTGGTGCATCAGGGGTTTATATGCAGCACTTTGTATCCTTGTTACACATCAGAATTTTTGTTTTCCTTTTTTAACTTGTTGGATGTTTGTCCTTGGGTTGTGTGGTACTAAAACAACCTGCAGAAAGAGGATTTACTCTTCCTGGCAGGCAATTTTCAAGCCAAGTTTTTTGAACTTGTTACAACACCCTCAGAATGTTTGTATGTTTGTTTGTATGTATGTTTTCGGTGAGCTTTTTTTTGTGCTATAATCACCTATTTATAGGAAACAAAGATTTACTATGGCACTGACTTAATTTTTTTTAAAACAAATAATTGAGTTACCAGTAACAGTGAAATGGGTAACAATATATTGGTAATTTATAGTATGGCACTTTCCATTGCTTGCTTCATTTTGTTTAAATAGGTACTTGTTTTGTTGATGCAGTTGATGTGTAAGATCAGATGCAGTCAGAGGAAGGAAAAGCAATTTTATTTTTTTTAAATTAATTTATGGACAAGGTAAAAACCTTGTTGCTTGATTTTTATTTCATTTTAAGCTGCTGAGAATTTGCAGTCCTCTTTGAACCTAACAGAAGCTGCAAACGCTCAGAACGTCCCCAAACTAGGCCACCCAGTTCCCATGTGTTGTTAGCCAGCTCTGTGTATTTCTGGTCAGTAGGGAAGGGGCCTGAAATTGCAGGAACCTATTTAGTTAGTTTGTATGTTTTTATTTTCCCTTTGTGTTGTTGCACAAGTGTACTGGATAAAATACGCTTTCCATAAAATATTTACCTGTTTTAAAATGAATTTAATTATCTCAATGCAAGTTTTGTATTTAAGATACTGTTTGATTTTTCTTACTATTTATCAAGGCTGGCCTGAAAAGGTTTTGTGTGTTGAGAATATGCAACATTTATTAAGTGCACTATGGTAACGATATTGTAGCTCAAAATAATAACTGAATTTGTTTTGTTTTTTTTTTTTCTTTCTGTTTCAGTTGGGGAGGGGAGGGTTGCAGGGAGAGAAGTTGCTGTATGTGTTCCTGGAGATTTTTGGCCTATTGCATCATGTGGGCCTGATTCTTGCCACAAATAGTGTAGTTTTAGAAACAGGCAAAAACTGAGTCTGTGTTAGTATTAGTAAGGGATATTTCTGGTTTTAAGTCATGGGTTTTACTAGCACCTCATAAGCTTTTATATATATATTTATATGAAATAGAAATAGATTTTGCAGTTGATGTCAGATGTACTTACGTGACTGCCGACAGTTTTAGGTTTCCATCCACTGCAACAATGTTCAGTGTTAAAAGAAGAAAAAAAATTGCTAGTTTACACTACCCGGGCTGCTAAGTTTGGTACACTTGCTCAGATCTAAAGTAGGGCCCTGAAGAACCAGAAAGTACCTTTTACTGTTGATACAAATTGTATCTTTTTAACTGAGAACTATTTTGATTTGTAGACTTAGTAGAAAAACAAATGTGTAACTATAGTCTTTTGGGCAACATTTTATCCCTTATTTAAAAAATTAGAGATTTCGGACATAGAATAGACTTAGGCAAGTAAAAGTAGGTATTTATTTAGGTGTCTGTCTCAATATCACGTATTATAAAGCAAAAAAAAAAAAAATATATTGGCAACTTCTTCCATCTAAAATCTTTGTAGTGGGAACTCACTAAAATAAAGGTAAAATGCTGCCTGAAAATTATGTCCAAGCACCTTTGAATACGAAGACATTTTCACTACTTTTGTGACACTGTGTGTTGCAGTGAGTAGGGTTTGGGTATACAGTAAATGCTCCTAAAGGGCATTGTGCTTATAGACATAGCCAATAATCTGAACCATGTTCAGCAAAACGATTCAGGACGTAGCGCTCGCGCAGCTTCCGCTGCTGACACGCTGCGGGATCTGCCGTCACTGTCCCTGCGGCGATACCGGAGGGGCTCTGCACCACCTGTCCTCCATGGTCTGTTTAGGGAGAGGACCTCTTCACCTGCGGCAGCTGTGTTTTCCCTGGGTTTGGTTGGTCGCCATCTGTAGAGTGTGCTTTAATGTAGAGATCGATGCAGCACTGACGCTGAGGTTTGGACTGGGAAATGGGTCTCGTCTTAGTTGTGCACTAAGATGTTTTTGAATTGAATTACACTTAAGTACTACACCATAGTGTAGATGCAGCTGTTTTAATAATGCAATTATTATATTTGTGTTTTTAATGGGTTTCTACATTTATTTTTTATGTAGGAATTTACTTCTGCCAAAAGTGGAATTCCTTTAAGCATGAGCAGAAATGTGTGTGTGACAGAGGTGTTTCATCTTTTCCCTATCCCCACCGTGAGCATTAGAATGCTTCCTTGCCCTGTGTGTGTAGCAGTCTGGCCTAGAGTACTGGATCAGCAGGCTTAGCCACGTTGTTAAGCAGTGTGAGAAGTGTGGGGCTGTGTGCTGCAGCATCCACACCTGGGTTATCAGTGTTTACTGCTTTCGTGTACATTCAATGCAGCATTAACTCCCTGCAAAATGTGTTGATTGCTAAAGAGTTCTTGTAATAGGAGCTGTCCTTTGTTCTCAAGCACAGAAAATGCTTTAGAAGTATAAGAACAGGAGTAGTTTGGTGAGTTTTAATGTTGTCCAGTGATGTGCTAGTTCCCCTTAGACTGTCTTTTGTTGGGTAAAACAGATTTACTGTGGACAAAATATTTGCCTTGATACTGTTTTTGCTGTGCTAGCAGAGAGAATGAGTGAGAATTTAAGACCTCCTCCGTGATGAAGTGATGTGTCTATATATCTAACAGCCTTTAGAGAGGACACCAGTAACAACCACGAACAGAATGATACTGGTCAAATACTACCTTTGTCAGTGTAATTGTGTTGATGCAAATAACTGAACTGTAACATCCAACAGTAAAGGTAGTTCAGTGATAATGTCTTTGCCTCAGCTGAGTGCATGAATTGCACAGAATGATTAAATATCTTCGAGTTAGACCTGTCCCACCACTAAGAGGGCAACAGCTTCCCATGTCTTTAGTACCTGAGAGTTGTTTTGGTACTAAGCAGAAACTCTGTATTTTTAGATACAATCCCAAGCTATTATCGCTCCATCAGTAGTAGTATGTAGATACGCAGTATTTTGAGTGCACATTTCCATTAAGCATCTGCCTACAACTGTTTTGTATGCAACACTAGTTAGAGGTTTTAAACATGTCCTGTGGATACCTAGCTTTGAGCTACATTCACCCAGGCTCTTGACAGTGTTAACTGCTTTGTTGTCTTTGGTTTTGCTTTGAAGATGTGTGGATGTGTGTATGTATGTGTATATATACACACATTCACATACACTTGGCAAGTGGCATTAAGACTACTGCTAAGTCTGAGGTCAGATCTTTTCAGGTGTCCCGTTTCCTTTGGTGTGTCTGAATTCTAACTTGGTCCTGCACCGCAAAAGAGCTCTGGGGAGAGTCAGAGCGTGGTGTGTTCATGTGATGACCCAAAAAGAGAGCACACCACTTTTAGTGAAGCCTTGGAAGGGGCCTTTTGCAGAGTTTGGAGTATGCGGACTGTTGTTGAGCCATTGATGATCTTCTGCTGTGAAAGTCATAGCTGATGGTGAACACTTCTCCAAAAGTATCAAAGCCATCAGTGTAAACCAGAGTACCTCACTTGGAACAGAAAGCTTGGGGGTTTCTGCCCCAGCAAGGTGGGCACTGGAGGACTTAATGCGTTGAGTGAGAGATACTGCAGCATCTTGCCACAGCAAGAGACTACCAAAACATTTATCAGTTTCATCAGTTGATGGTTTTACCAAGGTATTTTTTTTGATGCGTTGAAGCTTAAAAAATGAGAGACAATGCTTTCATGCTCTATGGAGCATTTAGAAAAATGCCCAACTGGCTTTTCATTGCTACTGAAAATTTAAAATACTGTGCAATTAAGGAGACCATTTAAAAATAATAATTATTATTTTTCAAAATTAGAAATTATTTATTTTTATTTACAGTGTCACTCTTTCTAATTTATCCCTTGCATTATAAGGCCATGCTGAAGTGCTGTTTTTATTTTTTATTTATCATAGAAACTTAACACTGCTGAAAAGGAGGGGGAAAAAAAACCAAAACACAACAGATTTAAGCAAAGTTTTTGTGGCCTTGTTTTGTTTTTTAATAAAAGGGCTGAGGTTTTATAAATGTCAAAGCATGCATTTTATATATTTTGTAAATTGCAGAGAAGCCTAGCTTAAGAATTCTGTTCAAGTTAAACATGTATGTGCACATCGTTCAGACTAACCATGTAACTGATCCTAAAGTGTTAAATGGTTGTTCCAGATAACCTTTTGCTATGCAATGCAAGAGGTTTTCAGACTTCATCTTTAGATTTTCTAGAACATGTGTCTTCAGGTTTCATCAGGAACTGGTGATCTGGTGGCCTAATCCCACATGAAATGTCAGTTTGCCTATGAAACATCCCACTGCGTGCTGAGTTTTGCTTGCAGGGCATTGCAAGGTGACAGCAGTCCACATGAAGTACCTGGCAGATATTTATGAAGCCATCCTCAGACAGAGTGTGCTGTTCAGTTATCCGTGTGCTTTACATAATTCTCCAGCTTCCATTTTCAGGTCTTAAAGGGTTGCCATAACTTGTGCTTGAAGTGTTTATTACTCTTTCTACCCTTTAACCTGAATGATTGCAATACTTCTTGTCCCCTCTCTTGGACTTCTAATAGACATTGGAGGGCCCAGTCACCCAAACACCTACACGTGTGCCTGACTGCAGCATAAGCACTCTCATGGGCCAATTTTAGTGGCATTAGAGAAGATCTAAGTACAGCTGGTGTACATATGCAGGGGAAGGGTGAGACCTGAAGGAGCACAGCTAGGGGATAGCCTGCTCCCAAAAAGACATGAGATCTCACTGGTGCTGACAAGTCATTTGGCCAGGATTGCATTTTGTGGTCACTGGGAGCACCTACAAACCAAATCTACTTAGATGTTGAAGCACCTCCATCCTCGGTGTTTCAAAGGTCCAATAATCTGCTCTTCACCTTGTAAAACAGAAACCTACCTGCTTTTTCTAGAACAACTCTTTTTTATTGTTGGTCTCAGATGAAGCCTAATTTAGCACATTAGGGTGGCTGGTTGGTTACTTTTTATTTATCTGAATTGCATTCTTAATGAGACTTTAAAACTGTTTTACCAGCATATTACAGAACATCCTGCGAGGAAACAGAAATGCAGATATAGCAGCAATAATTGTGTTTTGTAGTTCTTTTCCCCCCCTCATTATCTCTGTATTTGTGTTGAGTAGGTGAGATTTTTAATACTGTCTTGCAGTCTGCTCCTGCAAAAACGGTTAAAAATAATATTTGGACTACTTGATAAAGCAATTGTCAAACTGGCTTTTCATTCCTTCACTGGTTGTTCTGTATTTAATTCTGTGATGTGACTATTCACATCTTAAAACCACCTTCTATCCCATACAAAAAAAAAAGAAAAGAAACATGTACATGACCTGCTTTTAGAAAAAAAAAAAATAAAGATTCATTTTCCTCATTGATGGGCTGGGTTTGTTTCATAAAATGAGATAATCTCAAGACCAGTTAACAGTGAATTGTAGACAGGTTCGTGTTCCTACCTGCACAACAAAACTGCTCACTTTGAGTAAATTTAGAGAGTTTCAAACATAAAGGATTACAGATTGTCAGTTCTTTTAAAATTTAGTAATTAATGGGCTCTTTGCCCTTGTTTTGCTTACTACAAAAACAAGGTCCAGGTTTAAGTAGCCACATCAGTCATTTACTAGCAGAATCTGGATTTAGACATGGTGGATCTAGTGTCCTTTCAAGTACTGCTCCGTCAACTATTCATCTTCAGTGGTGCAGTTCTTTATGGCCAGGCTGAGGATATTGCAAGGTAAGTGGAACAGAATTTAGAGTCAATCGATTACCCAATGGATACAGAGGTACAGCAGAAGCTGCCATAAGCTGTGTTAAAATGATTGCTCAAAGTACAGGGAGATGCTGACTTTATTTTTGCCAAATTGCAGTGCCTGGCTAGGGCCAGCACATCAGATTTGCTAGGACCCCTCTTCCCTCCCTCTCCAGCCCTATGTGCAGGCTGCCAGCCCTGCAATGAGGGGCAAAGTGGGGTGATACAAATGCGGATGGAACAAGAGGTTGGCCTAAAAAAAAAAAACCCATAGTGTTGTCCTTCATCAGTTGTGACCACTGGTGATTTGTTTAATGCAAATGATTTGTACATCTGTGAGCATCTGCTCTTCTACTCTGTCCAGCCTGGGTGTGTCACATGACTGTGCCTCCTTTCAGGGCAAACAGAGGCACTGGAGTGAAACGTGAAGGTCCCTCCCCAGCGTCTGGGTGGAAGTATTGAGTGCTGTACCTCCAGGGATGCTGATCTCAAAACTCAGCATGGTGTGCATGAACCATGACTGATCACATTGGCAGCGAAGCGGAGGAGCGCCGGGAAGCTGTGCGTATGTAATGTAAGGGGTGAGAAGTTGTTCCCTAGCTCATGGGCCGAGGTGGTCCCATCACAGGAAAGAGTTGTGCCAGCACCACTGCCAACATGCTACCTGGCCTCAGGTGGTGGCTCCTTTGCAAGCGCTGCCATGGGGCTGGTAGTCTCTAACATCCCCATTTGTGATCACATTGCATTTTTGTCAGTTGCTGTTGGACTCCGAGCACCTCTGTTGTCTTCTTGTCAGAAGTCAGGCTGGGATCTTCATGGCTCAGGTGTTCCTGGCTTAAGCTCAGCTGAGCCTTTATTCTTGCCACACGGACATGCGTAATTGGTTCTGAAGTGCTGTGTGACTTGTTGAAGATACTTTTCAATAAAGCAGTGCTTGAAGCATGAGCAGAGCGAGTGTATAAACAGCGAGGGCTCAAGGTGGATGATCACATCTCCAGGCAGATCGATGACCCGAGGTGAGGTTTCCTTGGCAGCTGATCTACGCAGCACTGTTGCTTTCTTGGGCCAGCAGCTTAAAGTCTGTAAAGCATTTGTGTTGTCTCCATGCAATAGATCCAGAAATACTCTGTTTGCAGTAGGTGAGGAAATTAAATAGCATCCTCTGCACACTTCCCCTTACACTTTTTTTTTTTCCACTTAGCGTATTATTCACCTGGCAACAAAATGCAGTAAAGGAAGGGCTCACTTTATGACCTCAGAGGTGCAAATTACTTCTGACTTACTAAGCCGAGCAGAGCTGTTTCACGGTCTCACGTGGACATCTCCCAGGGCCTTGTCCTGCTCTACTCCTGCAGCCTCCACTCAGAGAGCTGAGGAACATGAGGTAACTTTGGGCAGGTTCCTAAAGCCAACCACAACCATCAGGTTGTCCCAGCGAAGAGCAAAAAGCAGGGCCTGGAGCACATTCAGAGCTTGGGTCTAAGGAGCAGGTTATAACTTTCTGCTACTTAATTGTTTAGCACTCTGAAGTTTTTTTTTACTTTTTTCTGAAAAAATAGTTTCTACTGCCCTGGTTGCATTGCTCACTTCCCTGATTAGCTGATCTTGAGCTGCAGGATGGTACCTGGCAGATGTGAACATCATGTTCTTGTGTCCTGTGAGGGGGGCAGTCACCCCCAGAGCTCAGCTTCCAGCCATCTTTCAACCTTAAGCACCCTAACAATTGCTTAATTACTGAACTCACTGCTTATATTGATAGCTGTGATAGACTGTGTGCTGCAGTGGGCTGAGTACAGCTGCCCGCTCCCTTCTGTACAGTACAATCATCAGAGGCAGCACTTTGCACTGAGGGAAGTGCAGAAGTGCTGCAGCAGTGCTTTAAACACTGCTGGTCCCAGCTCTCTTCAGCACAACCTCACAGCCACTACCAGAGTCATGCTCATGCCTCGTTTTTTTTTGAGAAAAGTAGTATGCCAGGCAATTCAGAGCTGCTGCAAAGCCACATGTGATTTGGCATGTCCTTGGACACTGGTTTCTTCCTAGGTGGTTTGCTGGCCCAAGTTGGATTTCATTTTGTGAGATAGCTCCAAGAATACCAAATCTAGCATTTTTTTTTTTTTCCTCAAGACACTGAGCTGCGGGTACATGTATAACCTGGTTTGGTCTTTTTGGGTGGTTGGGTACGCCACTCACTACTCACAGTGTATCCTCCACGGCTCTGATTTCTTCCCTGGGCTGACTGAGGGAAAGTTCAGTGGAGTTTTTAAGTTCCATAAGGATCTGCTTGTTACTATCACACAAGGCAGGCTTGGAAAGGCTGTTACTAGACTACAAATTTCTCTCGTGCTGGCTTTAACATGAATCCGTGTGAGCCTGACAGGCATCACGGCAGCTCCTGATGCAGTTTGAGTCATCGTTATGTTGAACAAGAAGGAGCTCTCTCAGTCATCCTGGAAATTAAATCTGAACTGGACAACATGCAAGACCCTGCCTAAAGGAGCTACAGGAGGTGCTGTTGCAAACTGCACCTTGCAAAAACACTTCCAAGCAGGACGAAGCATTGCATTGGCTGCTCTGGGAAGCATTCTCAGCCTTGCAGGATCTTTGAGCTCATCCTGCACTGAAAAAATGAATGAGAGATTTTTCTGCCCCTCCTTGCTCCAAAGGTTTTCTGTGACTGTAGAGAGAAGCTGGCAAGGAACTGGATACATTAGGAGTATGCGTGTTAAGCGCCACCGTCACCCAGCTCTTCAGTGTAATGACAGGCTGCTCAGGGAGGTGGTGGAGTCACCATGCCTGGAGGTGTTCAAGAAAAGACTGCATGAGGCACTTAGTGCCATGGTCTAGTTGATTGGGGAGGGCTAGGTGATAGGTTGGACTGGATGAGCTTGGAGGTCTCTTCCAACCTGGCTGATTCTGTGATTCTATGACCTATGTTCACTAACCCCAGGACCCACTCCTCAGACATTTGGTGTGGCTGAAGCAGCAGATGTGTTGAAAATGTTGTAACATTTCCTTCCCTGACTGGGTTTGTCATGCATTTCATTTCCACTGCACCTCTCCAACCACTCAGCATGCTCCCAGAGTCCTACAGCCAGTACAAGGAAGGAGTTGCTGCCCTGCATTTCTCTGTCTATTCCTGGGGATGTATCCAACACACAAGCCTCTTCAAGAAAAGCTTGGGGGAAGGCTCCAGGCTGAGGAGGACCTGCCTAAAACCAGCTTGTAGGAGATCTAAGAGACTAGACTTAACTAGAGTCCCACAGGGCAGGACAAGGGAGTGGGCTGAGGAGCAGGGGTGCCTTACTCACCATGGTCACCAGACAGATGCTGAGGCCACTCACAGTAGATGTGCAGAAGATGTTTTGGTGTCACTCTAATGCCCTCTAGGAAAGGCTTGGGCCTTTTATTTTTTTCTTTCTTTTTCTTGTTTCCCCTGCCCCTCATAGTTGATGTTGCCAAGAGCAGCAGGCAGGTACAATGGAAATTAAATGCCACTATTAATTTAGATGAGCTGGGTGAAGCATAAGCAGCGTGCAGGATGAGGAGCTGGCAAGGGGTGTTCACCAGGCAGGTTCCTTATGGCAGCCAGGCTCGCCTTACTGAGATCCCCCATTGCACCCTGGAACTGGAGCTGTGCCCATTCTTTGGGTGGCCTAACACTACCCCTCAGGAGGCAGCGTGTACAGAGGGAAATTGTACTAGGGTCTTGGCAGAGGTGCTTAGGAGGCAGGGAGAATTAATTTAGCTTTCATCCACTTATACAAAGCTTTTGGGCACACACAAACCTACCTTTAATTTATATTTTGCCAATTCCAGAAACAGAAAACCTTTATTTTTTTTTTTTCCCTCCTTGTGGGGGCCATAAACTGAATTCAGTATCAGAACTACCTCAGGCAGTGTTTTCCTACCTTCTCCCCTACGGCAGTCACCTTGCAGATCACAGCAGCACCTCTTGCCCTTCCAGCACTTGTTGGTGCCTCTGGCATGAGCCTCTTGGTTCCAGACTGACTAACCACCGACCTGCTGAGGTTCAGCCCCAGTCAAATGTTGCTGTGTTGCTTTCTTTTTATGGATGGGAAATGACACAGATCACACAAAGGCAGGCTGAGGCTCTGTCCTCATCTCACCACAGCGATCATTGCCAAGAACTCCAGAGCAGAATGATCATAGAATCAGAGAATTGTCAGGGCTTGAAGGGACCCCAAGGATCATCTAGCTCCAACCCCCCCTGCCATGGGCAGGGACACCCCACACTAGACCAAGTTGCTTTGAGTCCCATCCGGCCTGGTCTTAAAAACTTCCAGGGATGGGGTTTATACCACCTCCCTGGGAAACCTGTTCTAGTGTCTCACTGCCCTCAAAGTGAAGAACCTCCTCCTACCATCCAGTATGAATCAACCCATTACCTTTCTGCTCCAATGATGTTATGTTTATTGATTTACTTTATACAAGAAGAGAAGAGTTTCCCTTGCCTCTTTCTGTGACACAGTGATTTAATTAATGCTGAAACTCTGTGTCCAGGGAATTATTCCAGAAAAGGAAAATGTCGGTATGATAGAATGGAAAGCATTAGCAAGCCACATGCTGCCCAGAAAAGAGGCTGCTACCCTACTCTCAACCTGGAACAGCCTTCTGATGACCTAACTCATTCACCCCACCTGTCTCTTTTGACACTTAAAATTAGTGGGACATCCTCACCCTGCACTGCCAAGGGCTATCAAGTACTGGCACAGGGGGCTTCCAGGGCTGGGAGTCATGCAGGCTTTCATTCACTAACTTACCAGTGCACATCAACCATGGAAAGCGAAGTGGCAGCAGAACTACAGTCACGTCATCACAGAAACTGGGAAAACAACCCAAGATGTATGTAGGTTCACAATATGGCCCTCTGTACTTAGGGCAGCTGAGCCCCAAGCCAGGGAATCTGCACCTCGGCCACTGCATGCCTGCCCACCTGACCATAGGCAGCTGCAGCCCAGCTGCTTTCAAATCCAGATTCTGCTGTATCCACAAATGCAAAAATCACTTATGAAATTAGAGGAAGGACCCATGAAGAACTTCCACAAGGACCAGTAAAGCTGCAGGCCAGACAGCAAGTGTGGACATAGCATAGGGGTGAAGGGGACAGGGAAGGAAAACAGCACTTCGAGTGGTTTGCCTTCTGCTTTACGGGCAAGGCACTGCTCTTCCATGCTGCGTATTCACAGGCACGATTGAATTCATGCTTTCCTTCCCTGTAGGACACCGTCTTTCAACAGGCAACTCTGCTACAATACTTCAGGCAGACCTCTACCTATGGCTAAATACCAGCCTGTGGTTTCAACACCACCACCATCCTCATTAGAGCAAAATCTTGATCCTTACCCTGAAGTGACTGAGAAACTTTCAATAGTCTTCCCACAGGTGCAGTTGCCACCCTGCATGGAAGAACAGGACTATTTTCAGCCACCAAGGCTTCTATAAAGCAACTGCTGAAGCAACCCAGAGCTTGGTCCTCCAGCAGCTGCCAGTGGCGAGATGCCAGCACTTTCCAGATCAGCTCCTGCTGGCTACCAGCAATAGGTATGAACCTGCACCTCCCAGCTAAAATGCAGCTGATCCAATGTGTTACAGCTAGACCAGAACTGCTACATTTTGAAGCTATGATTAGCAGTGAGAAAGAGCCCAAAGCTTCTATTGCAGTAAAATCACTTACTTTCATGTTTCTGTTTTTAAACCTGGCTGTTAAGGTTCCATTATGCTTCATCTTGCCCAATTTCCACTCTGCAGGACATTCACCAGAGAACTTCAGCACTGACAACAGAAGCCAAAAAGCATCTCAGGGAGACATCAGCAAACAGCCCAGTAAATAACATCCTTTGGAACATTTTGCAGTTGTACTGAAGATGTATTTGCATAAAAGGGCTTTACTACCTTTCGCTTTAGTACCTGAAGCAAATAGTCTTAGAGAAGGCTGCTTCAAGGTGCAGTTACTGCAGAAACACTTTAAAACCTGGCTAGAGATAAAATTCATGAAGGCAACTGTACCTTGGCTCCCCTGAGCATCAGGAACTTCTCTGACCCACCCACATGGGTCACACAGGGGGAAGGAGACTGCAGAAAGAATTCTAAAACAATTGCTCAAGCGCTGAGCAAGTCAGTCCAGTGTTGGCATAGAGTGCAAAGCAGCCCTTGAGTCCATAGCTCTGAATTTTGTAGTCCTTTTGGTGTCCTGAAACCAAACCTTGCCCACTAAGAGATGAGCCAGGGTCTTGTTTCAAATGGTGAACTGATGGTGCCCTGATGCAATCCATCAGTTAGAAGCAGAGGAGGCTTCCTTCTGCACAGCCCCTTGGCTTTGCAGGTTTCAACTGGAGATCACCCACAACCTGCCCTATCCACCCACAGTCCTGAGCTGTAAGGGAAGTGGCTCCACACCCTTCCAGGAAGGAGAGCATATAGCTCCTCCACCATCAGCCAGGTAGGAAGGCTGCTGCTGGTAGCAGCTGCCCACCAGAAAAACAGCAGTGAGCTCTGAGAAGGCAGCACCCCAGTTCAGAGGGAGGCTTGGAGAGCCTCACTGGGCAGTTACCAGCTAATGATTTTGGGTTCAGGTTATCAGGCCTTGGTTGATGCTAGGTAGCTGTTTCAGATCCAAGTCTTCCAATGGTTCTCCCTGCAAAACATCCAATGCATTGTGCAAGAAGGTCCTGTGAGAAACATAAGTGCTTCCAAGGGTTGGTATATTGCCAGGGAACACTAGCTGAGTTTGAGAATAGTTCAGGTGCTCAATTACCAGCTCCCAAAGTTCTGAT
Organism: Semnornis frantzii; assembly: GCA_013399775.1. Classification (NCBI taxonomy): domain Eukaryota; kingdom Metazoa; phylum Chordata; class Aves; order Piciformes; family Ramphastidae; genus Semnornis; species Semnornis frantzii. The sequence goes on from VWYK01098680.1 coordinate 22,731, forward strand.
GGCAGCATAAGACGTTTACCTGGAAGCTCCACTTCAGATGGGTATTGCAAAGTGAATTAAACTTCTGAGAGAAGCAAAAAGGTTTTGACTAGCAGTAACCAACACTGATCATCAAAGGAACAGTGATTCTTTGGATTAACATTAAAACCCATTTATTCAGGCTTTTGTGCAGGGTGCACCACTGAACACAGGTAGGTATACACAGTATGCACGTCCCAAGAGCGTACAAAAAGGCAAATAGCAACAGGTGCTTACACTGGAAACATTATGTACAGACAGCTCAAACTGGGAGGTTTACATTAGAAAATTATCTGGCACTCCTTGTGTATCATCAAGGCTAGTAGAAACTGTGTAGAAAACCAATAAAACTTGGAAAGTATCTAACTCTTATTTCACTTTACCCAGGCTGAATATAGCGTCAGGCTTCCTACGCTACATTATTTGAGGGCAAAGACCTGCAAGATTCCTCCAGCAATTTCACAGAATGGCTTACGTTAGAAGGGAGCACAGAGTATCTACTCCAACCTCCCCAACATGGGCATGGACACCTCTCAACTAGACTCAGCTGCTCAAGGCCTCATCCAACCTGGCCTTGAACACTCCCAGGGGAGGAGGCATCCACAACCTCCCTGGGCAGAGCCTGTTCCAGAGTCCCACCACCCTCATACTGAAGAACTTTTTCCTACTTTGAAGGGTCACACCATTGTTCACTCTAGCATGTCTCATTACATGACAAAGATTAACATACTAGTATCATTTCTTGTTTTTTCTGGAAAGAACAACAGCTTAAATACTTCAAAAAGCTAATTTTATCGTGGGAAAAGACAACAAAGGAAAGATTTAAAGAGACCATGAAAGAACCAAACATTAGTGAACTGTTGTAATAGCACTTCCTGGTCCCTCCAAAAAACTCTTCATGGACCAGGCAGCACCTAATTTAAAATGCTGTAAACTGTCCAGATTTACAGAAGCACAAGAGCAGGCCTTGGCAGACCCCAGGTCTTCTGATGATCTTTACCTTGTTCCTATCCTAAGGGCTGCAAGAGATCGTACTTTTGTAACCTGCACAAAAAAGACACAGAGAGATCAAGTAGATTTAGCAAAAGGATACTAGACAAAAACAGTAAATAGAAATATGCAGCAACATCTTAAGAGCCACACTTCACTCCCTGTGACTACTCTGAATTTAATTTCCAACTGAATTTTGTTTCCGAGACATCGGCAGGATGAGGGAGCATCAGAAAAGACAATTTAAGAAACACATGGTTCTGTAGCCAAAGTCCCCAAGACACCCAGAACAAGTGTTCTTTGACTTTCAGAATGAAGAGCAGGTTCCACTTTCTTTGAACTACTCTTCTATGCCAGAGTCAAATTCTTGCATCATCTCTCACACCAGGATAGTTTTGATGGCAAATTATAGCATTATAAGGAACTTCACCTAAAATCCATCCAGAAAACAATTTTAAAGGACTACTTTGCTAATGCAGATGACACAAACCACAGCTGAGTGCAACGCAGGTAAGACTGTATTAAAAGTGTTCCCAAAGGTGGCTGAAATAAGATGTCTTGTGCATAAACACACGTAATACAGCACATATTTGCAGAACATTCAATCACAGCCAGTATGATTTCAGACATCCTTTTAGCACAGCACATGTGCCATTTGCTGTACAAGCTCTGGGGTGTAGTTCATGCACATTGTTGCCTTCCATGAGCCCTTTGGAGAAAAGGTGAGGACAACTAAAGATTCTCTCTCTCAAATTTATCTGTGTCCTAACATTTGAAGTTCTTTGGTGGACTTTTTTTTACGATGAGTCAAAATTTGAGTGAAGATACATTTGGGGGATAAAAAAAATAGTATGTATTTTCTATGTTGATTTTTCTGAGAATTGTTGAAGTGGCTTGACAAATGTTCTCCTTTCAGAGAATGAGTTCCTTTTCATTACATAACGAGCAGGCAAGAAATAATTAGCATCTTAAATTCAGCCTCCGTTCTGACCGTTCTAAAGAAACACTTCAGCTCTAAGTATTAATAAATCAGAATTTTATTCAAAAGGAATCAGAAAAAATACTTAGTTGCCAGATTCTGTCATTCAAGTTGCTATTAGAAATCAAGAAGCCCTCAAGAGCACTTTTTTCCCCATTTACTGGTGTAGCCACAGCCGGTAAAGGTGTAGCAACATCACGTCGAATTTTATACGAAGGCCTGTTTCCCACAGAAATGTTGTGACATTTTCTGGCACAGAAGTCTGTGGGAATTTCAACGTAAGCAAATAAGAGGTGTGTTTAAAATTCAGAAGTACTAAAACCACTTTGGTGTTCTAGAAGTCTGACAGCAATCTCTTATCAAGGGTGAGGAAGAGAAACAGGCCTTGTGGCAGGGAGTGAAACTGTAGGCTGAGAAAGTACCATTGAAACCAGTGAAATGTTTGCTGGTACTAAGAGACACCCATAAACAATTGGTTTTTGCAGGAGGATAAAGAACAGGCAGGTAAATAGATTAGATTTTGATACTGAGGACAAAACTGAACTGTAAAAAAAACATTGCAGCATGCAGAGTGAGTAAAGACAGTTTTTATAAGCTTAATTTCTAAAGCTATTCAAGATCTAAGTTTATATAAAACTAAGCAGCAATTTGTGTATTTCACTTTAATACAGCTATTTAATACAAGGCATAATGCCACATGCTGGTTTAGGAATCTCCTGCTTAACCATGAGATATATATAGATATAAAAATATATTTAATTTTTAATATATATAATTAAATAAAAATAGAATCATAGAATGGTAAGGTTGAAAGGGACCTCAAGGATCATCCGGTTCCAACCCCCTGCCATAGGCAGGGACACCTCCCACTAGCACAGGTCACTCGAGGCCTCATCCAACCTGGCCTTGAACATTTTCAGAGAGGGGGCAGCCACAACCTCCATGGGCGACCTGTTCCAGTGCCTCACTACCCTCACTGTCAAGAACTTATATATATAAATTGAATATATAAGTTATCAAGCTCAGTTAAGCGCAAAGCAAATTATTCTACCTTTCCCTCAGAAAAGTTTTATTCATTAAAGTCCGGGTTGCAAAGCTAGTTTCACTGACATATGGAAACCACAACTGTACAGGATCACCAGGGAGAGAGGCATTTTTACTCTTAAATTGACAGAATAATCCACAGCAGAAACAATGAAAGGAAATATGTCTGAAGGAAGAAATATATGGTATTCTCTTCTTTGGTCCTCTGAAGAATCCAGCAAATGTCAATAAATTAATAAAAGGTCTGGTAAATTTTACCAAAGAACTTTGCTACCTTAAATTTAGTTTGAGGAAACAGCTACCTTGACTTATGTAGCTGCTTCCTTGTTTTCAGCCTGAGGTCTAAGCAGTCAGCTAATGCAATGTATTTCTTTCAGTTTGTCTTAAGGCTTATGCTCTTTTCCCTCCGCGATATTTTTAAATTATTGATTATTCAACATCTATTCAACACCCCTGTCTGCATTTGTATTCTCATACTATTGAAACAGTTATTTAATAGCATTATAGCAAGCCCTCATCCAGTCTAAACTGTAATCTATTATTCAGATTAAATAAAAGGCATGACATGCTAGTGAGGACAAAAAAACAACAAAACAACAGCAGTAAAGCAAGGTGAGAAGTTAAGAAGCGGTTCAAACACTGGGAGAAATACACATGGAAAGGGTCAAAGTGCAGAAAGGCCACTGCTAGACAGAATCATACGACATTAGGGGTTGGAAGTGACTTCTCAAGATCATCTAGTCCACCCCACCCTGCAAAGCAGCATCACCCAGGGCAGCCTGCACAGGAATGCATCCAGGCATTTTTTGGAAAGTCTGCAGAAAAAAAGAGTGCACAACTTCTCTGGGCAGCCTGCTCCAGTATTTTGTCACCCTCACACCAAAGAAGTGCCTCCTCATGTTGAAGTGGAATTTCCTGTTTCAGCTTATGCCCATTGTTCCTTGCCCTATCACTGGGCACCACTGAAAAAAGACTGGCACCTTCTTCATACCCACCCCTCAGATATTTATAGACATTGATAAGATTCCCTCTCAGCCTCCTCTTCTCAAGACTAAACAGCTCCAGTTCTCTCAGCCCTTCTTCACAGGAGAGATGTTCTAGTCCCTTATCCTTGTAAAAACGAAATTCTCTAGAATTTCTTCTCATGGCCCAATATTAAAATGAACAGAGACTGGTATGAGATCTTTTCTCCCTACACCTGGCACAGGTTCTTAAAGTCAGGATGGATCAAAGAGCCACTGCATACCCCTAACTCCTCAGACACCTGTGCTTATGCTACAGCGAGTTCAGCTTTTACCAAGGTGATGTGCTGACAGGGTTCAAAGGCAGGAACATAATTGTGAGCCTTTTAAATAAGCGTACACAGGAAAAAGTCAATTATTGCATGTTTGTTCATTGGGTTTGGGGTTTTCTTTTCTTTTTTGTTTTTCCTTTTAGTATTACATCCAGGACAACTGTTTTGCAGAAAATCAAAGCCACAGCATCCCAAAATGAAATTGTGCCCAACTACTCTGCTGTCTCAGTAGGCATAGCTATCCTATTCCAACACTTTCTCTTGCATGGTCCAGACAAGATGAATAAGCACAGAATTTCTCTCCCATGTGCTCTAATGTGTGTGCCTAGGGCTAGGCTCAAAGTTGAGCCTCATGAGCATAACCACGCCGTAGTTCAGATCTTCCCTGGTTTTCTGCAGGCATTAACATACTTGTGACATTTTCTGTCCTTCAAAAGGCTGTTTCCAACTATTATCTAGTCAATACAGTTATTTCTTCTATAAGGTGGCATACATATGCACACCTGATAACAGAACAGGTAACCAAAGCCAATCCAAACATTATTTCAGTAAGTAGCAGTGTTCTAAATCGAAACAGACAGGTGACTCTGCTGAAACCAACACTGAAAGATCCCACATGCAAAAGAAGAAAAAGATGAAGACCTGTGTTTTCAAGTGGTACAGAGAGAAGTACAACTGGCACTGAGCACGCAGATGGATGCCCAAAACATTGTCAGCAAGAGAAGAGATGCTGACGTTCATGAAAGCATTAACCTGAAGAAAAATTACCAAGGGCAGGAAACATACAGTAGTAGAGCTCATTAATAATATAAAGATTTCTTACAATTTTCAGAAATTTTTCTGGTCTGTGAACAAGCTTGCTGCCCTGCCACAAATCCCTGAAACACTGAATCTGCTGAAATAATGTGTTCCCAGCAACGAAGGCGGCAACAGGATGTGCGTTCTAGATGTTACCTACATTACCTACTTACTGTGTAGAAAAATCGAAGAGTGCTTGGTAGAAAGGTTTTTAGCCTCAGCCTCAATGCAAATGAATCTCTGGCAATAGAACTGCAATTACCATATTCATAGAGATTATTAATTAATCAGAAGTGCTGCTTAAATACAAGCACAACTATCGCAACTCCTCAGCATACTGTATTTTGAGAAAACACCACAGTCAACCATTTACTGGAAGCTCAGTTTAGTAGAGTATTACTGAGGTTATAGATTGAAAAGTTAAATACTGTATCAAGTTTAATGAAGAAATCAGGGGTGATTAAGAAGCCTGAAAGCTGAGGCCATAGGGAGCTGTAGACCTGACACAAGATCCTGCAGAGTTCAGCGAGTGTGGTTAGGGAGCCTGTCATGCAATGACCATTTCACACGGGCACACAAAGGGTTTCACGTTGCTGGAACAAGCAGTGGGGCAACTGTGCCTGTTCTCAACTTTTGTCAGTGCAAAAATGCTTCATGGTGAAATTAACAGCCTGCAGAGAATGTCTTCTGCAGAGATTTTGCAGGCTGTAACACAGAGGCTGGTCTAGGTGCACGGGGCCTTAAAACTCTAAGACCTTCAGGTGCCGGGCAGCAGGCTTTCTAAAAGCTTTCCTCTCACTACTGCAATAATGCAAACTCCTCTTGTGTAAATAAGGTCGTTTAAAAGCAAACAAAAATCCCCCAAAACTCAAACAAGCCAAAAAGAAAAAAAAAACACAACAAAAAAACCCACAAACCAAAAAACCAAAACCCAATGTAATTGTCCTACCTCTTAGCTTGATCTCTTTTAACCTGATCCACTTATCCAGAGCACAGGGAACATTAACTCCTACACACAAGTGCATTAGGAATATTTGCACCAACTGGGCTGCCTCCTTTGATGTGCATTTTCATCTCACCTTGTTTCTTCTGCTGCCTAAAAGCCTACTGCTGTAAACAGAAACACTCTGACACATTACTTACATTACAAGCACCTAATGGAATCCCTACAATTCAAAAAGCTCCATTTCCCTTTCCTAACTTTGTCCTTCCCTAAACTATGAGGTATGTGGGGAAAATAGCTTCCCAAATACCTAGACCATTGCAGGCAGCTGCTGCAAGTACTGAGGTCTCTTGTGAAGAAATTTGATAGTCTGGGGATCTTCCAGGAAAATCTTATCATTCAGCCAAGTTACATTAAGTTGTACTTATGAGGTAAATTTCTAGTAATGAGTGAACGTTGCCCTTTTGTAAGGAAGCTTTCAACTTTCTTATGGTGATATTTTTAGCCAGAAAGCCAGAAAATTAACATAAACAGCCTCACAGAATTAAGCTGGCTGGAAAAGACCTTTGAGATCGAGTCCAACCTATCACCTAACACCTTCTAATTAACTAAACCATGGCACTAAGTGCCTCATTCAGTCTTGTCCCACTGGGATATGTCATTTTTGTTAAAAATCCCCAATTCTCAAAACTAATCTGATCTCTTCATCAACAATTGTTTTAAATTATCCCATGAACAGACACAGAAAATGCTTGCATAAGCTACTTCTCAAAATCAAAAGGTTTTAACTATTTTTTTTTTTAATTAAGAAAACACATTTGAGGTACTTTCTCCTCAGAAGGTTAAAATATTTCATTTAGAACAAACTTCCTTTTTCCTCAGAGGTGCTCAAGCACCTCAAGCACCTTGAACAGCCATGGAGAGTGTGGTTAAAGGAGACGAAAGCATAATAATGCTTTCCAACCCAGGTTTAAAAAGGTGGAGGTGAATTTTGTTCCAGTTTCAAAAAAATAAAGACAGTGTACAAGAAATGTACTCTGAGAGTACAACCAATGGAAAATCTAAGGTGTGATGTGCAAGGGAAGCTACTTCGAGAAGACAAGAGTATCTTCTTTCACATCAAGGCATTCTGGGTGATTGTACTAGTCTGGCCTGTAAATAGCAGCACCACTTCACATCTTTTTCTCTCCACTTCAAGCACGTTAAAAGAAAGCCTTTCAAAACACTTACCTCCCTTTCAAGCACAATATTCTGAAGTTGCATACCTATGCAGAAGCTCTTTAACAAAGGAGAAACCTCAAATCTAATATTAGTTTCATCAGGAGGGGCTTCAGGAAGACAGGAATATAAAACTAGAAATATGCACAGTTAAAATTATCAAGTACAAATTTGGATTCATCTTAGCAATTCTGCCATATTAATTAAAAAAAGGGGG
>VWYK01098684.1:327-12716 GCA_013399775.1 Semnornis frantzii
GAGAGGCGTTTCAAGATCTTTGGAAATGTAACAAAACAATCTGCAGGTAAGAGGTACTACACTTTGAGGGTAACACTTCTTTCTTTTCACCAGGATTATTTGACTATCAAGAGGTGAAGATCACTAGGAGAATCATGTAATCTTTTGAGCAACTCTCTCTACTGCTGGCCCAGGAGAGGGCACTTACATGTTGTTCGTGGTGCTCAATGTCACGTGCTGCCCTTGACTACAATCCTTGGTGCTTAGAGGCTGGAAGATTCTTCTGCAATCTGCAGAGAAGAGCAAGTAAAAGTAGAAAGACAAAGTACCTTGGCCAAGGTCACTCTGCAGGTTGAGACTCAAAATTAGAGTGTTAAACTCCATGTGCTGTACCCTGGAGAACAGCACTCAAGTTTAACTGAAGCCTCTGGGTAAGCAAGAGAACACAAGAATAGCTTTGTTTCCAGTTAAAATCTCAACTAGATCAATGTGTAGCAGTCAAGTTCAAAGATGAGGCCAAGGTCTGAGCCTTCCCCACTGATTAATGCATTAACTAGTCACTAGTAAATGCTTCATCAAACTTTTCATTAATCTTGAAATTAATTTCAACTTTGGTTTCATTTTCTCTCAAGAATGTGCCTATTCTTGAGACACTTGAACATACCCCACTTCCAATGAAGGTAGGAAGAGAAAAGCTTATTAGCTACTTTTTTCATTTGAAACAATGAAGCTCTTAAAGTTCTGAACCAAGTTCATCGCTTCATGATAGTGTGTTGCTTTAAGCAGAGCTTATTTGTAACCCCACAAAGAGTTAACAAAACCATGAAATGGGTGGATTTCTCTAGGAATCCCTAGCTTACCACAACTGAGACAGAGAGACCACCTAAATCTACTGATTTTTACATCACTGAGATCTTTAATAACCCACATATCCTGCCTGATGATAAGGACCATGCAGGCCTTGTCCTTAGATAAACAGGCACCAAAGAACTGTGGGTTCCCGTAAGTACTCCTGTTATGCTCAGGCAGCCTCAGAACGTCTAAGACAATCTCTAAGGTCCCTTGTTAGGCCCTACAACCCCACCTAGGCTCCCTAACCATCTCACCCTCTGCCACTAAGCCCTTTTTGTCTTGCTCCCATCCTTTATACAACAGAATTCATTTTCCCATTTGGTATTCTATTTTGATGTTACAGGCATAAAAAACCAAATGGTTCCCTCAAGCCATTTCCTCTCTATGAAACTGTGAAATAGCTTTGCAATTTTGGAGCATTTTAAAATGCATTGTTATATTGAGAAAGAGAAGGGGAGGAGGGAGGGAAGCTTCTTTTCTAACTTTTGAGTACTGAAAGCTACAGGAAAACCAGATTGAAATTCTTCAAATAAGGATTTCATAGCTTCTGCAGATACCAAGGCGGATGGCTCCCCATTTACATACTGCCATCTATATAAAAGAAATGAGACTCAACAGTTTTATTATAATTATATAGCTTGGGTTTTAGTATTAATAAGCCTATTGTTATCACCACTGCCTTTTGCAAAAAACCTCCACATTTCTGTCATACAAACTGAAATATTGCAATTGATTTTTTTAAGGCACGTACTAAAAAAGCAAATGCATTCCAAAGACTCTTTGATTTGTTGCTCAGCACTGAACTAGTGTGCTGGAGACTATCACTGAGGACTCTGTTTGATCATTGTTTTTTTTCCAATACTCCCTTACTTGATGAGTGCTGCTCATGATGCACAGGGCTTTATTTAAAATTCACAGCAGAGGGGAGATGCACATTTTGAAGATGGTATCAGTGCCATTTTCTGTGGGACTTCAGGCAGTTCCTAGGTGCCTGGATTGATGTTCTATTAAAATGGAGCATCCTTCCTTGAACCACAAAAGAAGGTGACTGATAATTAAGGTGAAAATGTTGCTTTCCTGTCTATGCTGCAGAACTCTTATCAGACATGTGAACACTTATCAGGCGCCTTCTTATCTCTCCTCTTGTTCATCCTATGCTGGAATCCCACACTGAACTCCCATGGAGATCAATGGGAGCTCCACCCGGGATGTGAAAGCGCAATAGCTGGTGGAGTCTCCTGAGTATGGCTCTGCAAACACAATGTGGTCTTAGGGACATGGTGCATAGAAAGGAAATGTAAAAGGGGAAAAAAAACCCAACAATGTCTTTTGAGGCTGATGCAATATAGATGTTGTTCATATAATGCAAAGTTGTTCACTTAGTGTCACAGCCAGAAGGAGAAGATGAGACTCAAAGCTGCAGCTTTGGATATTCACAGGGACAAGTTCTGATGGGGTGAAAAAAGAAAAGGCTTTTCTCCCAGGGTAGGAAAATATAAAGAAACCTGTGGCTCAATTTCAGAGACTTTTTGCATAGGGAAAACAGAAGCATAACTTTTTCATGCAGATAATACAAAGGAGCTTTGTGGAGAAGGTCACAGTCATAAAAGCAGGAGTTTATCTAAGTTAAATCTCTGTGTGTCAGTCACTTCAACTTCAGCAATATCAGCAGGTCCTATTTGCCATCTCTGTGGCTGATCACAATCCATTTCTTATGGGCACGGTGATAGAAGTGGATCTTCAGGGAGAGGTTGAAGAAGGACAGATATTTGAGGTATTTGGAGGAGGTAGACAGAGGCTTTGAGCACCCCAAGAGGTTTGAAGATCAGGTGGTGTGAAAGGGAACTGTCAAAAGAGATAAAATGTGGATAAAGGGGAATGGGGGAGAGAGGCTTTGCAGTCTAACAAGAGAAAAGGGAAATTTCTAGAACAGACAGAAAATACAGGTATATGATACAGCAGGGAAGAGTTGACTTTAGTCAGGATAGGAGATACTGAAGCTTCGTGGCAACTCTCTTAACATCAAGCCCACAAAAAACTAATTCGGAGCAGATGTTTGAATGAAGCTTCGATATTATCATTTTGGTAAGATTTTACCCTAAGACCTCACTTGCATGCTTCTGGATGCTCTGAATTCCCCTTAAGCCCTGAAATTAGGCAAAGAGATAGGAAATGCAGCCCATAGCCCTTTTCAGTTAATACCAACAGATATCTCTAAAGCAGTGAACCACAGGTACGTTTCTGAAGAACGACTGTGTAGGGGTTGTTAGACATGTGACTCTTTCAGACTATTTTTCATGGCAACCACATGACTGCACCACTGCCTGATGCTTGCAAAAATTACCACTGAGATTTGCTCCTCTCCACAAAAAAACAGTTCTAGCTCATTCTTCACCTACCATGAAAAAGACCTCAAGTGTAGATTTATCATCTCCCTGCGTACTTGTCAGCTTGCATTATCTTGACAGAATACAAAAAACTTGAACACATACCCTCTAGTAAAGAATTCAGAGACTCCCAATGTGGGAAGGATTAAGCATCATAATAGCCAAACCAAACAATTTCTTAGGGGGTTCATATAATGTCTGTCAAACATGTGCCATAGCTCTGAGAAGAAAAACAAATGCAAATGTATATCACCTCTAGGAAAGGCAGCTTCTCCTAAGTGTCCAAAAGCACTAAATCAACCTCTTTTCATGTGGGCAGGGTCCACGAGCTTTCACCATCTACAGAACCAAGAGATGAGGGAGTGGACTGACTGTGTTTGGCATGTTTGTATCAAAAGTTCACAAGGGGGTTCACTAAAGTGAGGGTACTTTAATAATAATCAACTCAGCTGAAAGAGTTGGAGAAAAAGAAGGGAAAAAATAGGATTAATGTATTGATCACTGCTGAAGAAACTCCATCTCCTGTGTCATCAGTAATCACATTTTGAGAATTACATCTTTGACTTAACATGTGAATGCTTGGACCCAAACTGGCATCCAATATAATGTACAATCATTAGCTACATGCTCTGGAAGACTTAGCCAAAATGAACACCAGACACGGAAACTTAATTACAAGTTAGCTTAGAAGAAGTTGGACCTGCAAAACTGCTGATTGTCTCGGGAAGTTGTAGATATGGCAACCTGAATTCTTGAAGAAATTGCATAAACCAGGTCAAAGAAGACCTTGTGATATATATATTTTAGACACAGTTTAATAAAAAAAAAATGCCTTCCAGAGGCAAAGAAAAGAGATGAACATGGTAAGAATTCTTGATAAGCAGTTCCAATTTCCACGCTGACTCCAAATGTCTGTTCCTTCATTACAGGGTTAACTTGTACCACAAAGAAATATCCGTGTTAGGGAGTGAAACACAGCTGCCAAAGGGGAGAATTGCCAAAAGAGTATACTGCAATATTTACTGTCTGAAAGCAGAAGGTAGATAAATTCAGGATAAAACTATTTAAACTTATAGGGCAGTGAGGATAGTTAAGAACTTGCCAAAATTCCCAGTGAAATAACCATTAATGCCCATATTTTGCTTTGGGTGAGAAATTACCCACCACACAGATACCTAGTTTGTTGTACTTCAGAAAGGAAGCTACTCAGCGGAAATCTGCAGTGCTGGCAACAATGGTGCACTCTTCTGACTCTCTTGACTATGAAACATTCAGCTTGAGCAAGCCTAGGAAGCAGAGAGCTCCTGTCCACACTTACAATTTGTTAGACCTTGAGACAACTTGTATGCGTTTCCTCTGTTCTATCTGTTAGCATGTGTGAGTCTGAGAGCTTTTCTGTGGACACTATGTCTCTATATAGAATCATAGAATCATAGAATGGTAAGGTTGGAAGGGACCTCAAAGATCATCCAGTTCCAATTCCTTGCCATAGGCAGGGACACCTCCCACTAGTACAGGTCACTCAAGGACTCCTCCAACCTGGTCTTGAACATCTCCAGGGAGGGAGCAGCCACAACCTCCCTGGGCAACCTGTGCCAGTGTCTCACCACCCTCACTGTTAAGAACTTCCTCCTAACATCCAGTTTCAATCTCCCTTCTGCCACTTCAAACTCACTGTCCCTTGTCCTGTCATTGCAAGACCTTGTCAATAGTCCCTCCCCAGCCTTCCNTCCCCTCCCTTGTCCTGCTGCCCACACTGCTCTTGCTGCAGCCCAGCACTCAGTTGCTGTCTGGGCTGCACTCACACTGCAGGCTCATGTTGAGCTTTTCATCACCCCAGACCTCCAGGGCCTTTTCCTCAGGGCTGTTCTCAGCCATTCACCACCCAGCCTGTATTTTTGCTTGGCATTGTGCCTACCCAGGTGCAGGACCTTACACTTGGCCTTGTTGAACTTCATGAGATTGTCCTGGGTCCAGCTCTCCAGCCTGTCCAGGTCCCTCTGGATGGATCCCTGTCCTCTAGCAAGTTGACTGTGCCACACAGTTTGGTGCTATCTGCAAACTTGCTAAGGGTGCACTGATTCCTCTGTCCATGTCACTGACAAAGATGTTAAACAGATGTGGGGGTTTTTTTTGTTTTTTAATTGCCCCACCCCAAAATTTCTCCTGTTTCTCTTAGTGGTGTCTCCTAGCAACTTTCCCTCTGTTAGGTAATGCAGCAAATGAGATTACACTATCTGCTACTGCTGATATGCCCAGCATGCTGTCCATGTTATGAATGTCATTCTCCACTATCCACCCTCATTCTTACTAACTTAAATCTTTCAATACCACTAGCCAATGCAGAGTGGTCTATTACTAATCTCTGACAAATCCTTTGTCAATCCTTCCTCATTTGTGGCCTGTTCAGTTCCTACATAAGGTGATGGGAGTTTGACTCTAAAAGGCCATCAATTTATTGTCATGATACATAGGCAGTGTCTGGATATAGAGTTAGAAAAGGTCCAAATACTGCCAAATGGAATTTCAGAGAAATAGTCAGGCCAGGCTGCTTGTCATCTTCTAGAGGGTTAATGAAACAATTGAGCATGCTGGATGCATGTTTCATAACATCCTGCGTTATGCATCAGTGCCTTCTTCAAGTAGGTCTTTACATATTTTTTATATTTATATCTACATAAAGTATATCTTATTATATATTAATATAGAATATGCATAATATATTAACATATAAAGTATTTACATGTATATATTATTCTATGTATTATATAGTATTCTATATATTATAACATTATATAATATTAATATAATATACATATTTTTATTTTTATATATACACACACTTTGTATATATCTCTATATATCTCTATATATATATACATACTTATATATGTATTTATAAATATACTTTGGACATTAGGAGGAGGTTCTTTTACTATGAGGGTGGTGAGACACTGGAACAGATTGCCCAGAGAAGTTGTTGACCCCTCATCCCTGGAAATGTTTAAGATCAGGCTGGGTGAGGCTTTGAGCAACCTGATCTAGTGGGAGCTGTTCCTGACCATGACAGGGTGAGTTGGAACTAGATGATCTTTAAGGTCCCTTTCAAGTCAAGCCATTATATGATTCTATATATTGTCATATTCTATCAAGTTGTTAGAGTTGCTATGTGAGAGTTGAAGGTATAGTAAAGATTCATGCTCTTCTTTGTTATAAGAAACATCAAAATGACCCTCAAATACATGATATCTTTTGTTAGAGAATAATAGGAATTCTTTGACAACTCATAATTTGGTAAGTCTAATTTTCTTTCCTAACCCCTTTTTCTCCCTGAATTGTTAGCAAATATTTTCTGATAGAAAATTTTAAAAGTTGTTTTTTTTTTCCCCAGAGATTTAGTTGTTGTCATATTTTATATTTCATGTTCTAGGAAAAGCAATTTGGAATCAAGGTTTTCTTACTCTGTATACTGGACAGGCAAATATTCAAAAAATCCCTGTTCTGCAAACAAAATTTACCATTTGGATCAGAGAGGAGATTAAATAAATACGGGAAGAAAAAGAGTGAAAATGAAGGAGGGAGATCACAAAATGAGAAAATTATCTGGCACAATGACTTTAAATTTACTTTTCTGTGCATTAATGTGAAAAGATGTTATTAAAAATCATAAAAGCCTCTGTGCTCTGATAGCTGTGACATTGCTCCATTCAATAGTGCAGTTGGTGTCCTAAATCTGAAAAGCCAGAGGGCTGAGTGAAACTCCAAGCCTAAGTTGGAGGACAGCCTTGGTCTCCCTTGCTTTGGAGTTCACGTTTTTGAAACCTGTAAACTGTATCAATGTACCTAAAGACTATAATGATTTTTTATATATATATACATTTGGAATAGGAATAAAATGTAAAGATTTAGTGATTTAGTTGGAGTCACGCAGGGAGCTTAGTGGCAAAAGCAGAATCCAACTGCCTTACCCTCAAGCTAGTTCTGAGATCCTCTTTCTTTAAAAAATACCAGAGAAAATACACAAACAGCCAGTGGGGAATTACCCTAAACAACTAAAAGTCAGTCATGCTTGCCAAAACAATTGACACTCTACATTTTGCAGAGCAGAGGGACTCTTTTAGGCATATGTGCTCGCTTGCTAACTTGCACAATCTGTAAGACACAACTAAAGATTCACTGTAACTTGCTGTGGCATTTCTCACTCACAGGTTCTTCTTCAACAAAACAAAATTTCATATGAATCGCTGGAGAAGTAATTAAATGTGACTGAGAACACAGCCTTGTGCTGTGGTCGAGTGTTATCTTCATTTTACAGATGGGGAAATTGAGGAGTAGAAAAATTAAGCATTAACCCCTACTCAAGAAAAATAAAAGGATATATTCAGACTTAAAAAATCTTTTTCCTCGAGTTTGGTGCCCCAGACTAGTTTTAAGTAGGATGTGTGACTAGTATATTTGACAAAGGATTCCTAAATAAAAGGACCAGTTATGGAACTTTTGTCTTGATTAAAAGTCTACCATTCCCTTATTGAATGTTGACTGAAGTCTAATTCGGTTGCTATCGAAGTAATGCTAACTACCCTAACTAGACTTTAATGAAGAAATCCTTACTACAAGGCCTTTTAAAGCCTACTATAAGATTCTGGACAAGAGTTACAATTCACTTGGTAGTCCAGAAAAAGCATTTATTAAAACAGCAAAAGTAAAAGCACAGAAATTGAGTGACATGTCATTAAATTCAGCTAAAATTTCCTGCACTTGATGGATTGTAAAGATTCCAGGAGACCTCTTTCCTAAACGCTCCCATGAGAAGGAATCCAGACATGAAATATCTCCTCCTTGTTGTGTACATTCCCAATGAATTAGCATTAAGGTTACCAAAGCCCTTTTGTATCCTCCCTGTGCTGCTGGCTTTGCTGCATGCAAATGGCACCTTGCTCTTGCCTCCTTATGTTGTAATGATCAGTCTTGACAAGGGTTTTCCAGGCAAGGGGGAGCAGTCATGGCTACAGGCAAAATCACAGCTTCTGAACTTCATGCTTGTCAATAGCTGTTTTAGTTTGCATTGCCTTACTAATGTGCCTTATAAATATTCCCTGGGGCTCTACACACCACCACGTTGCTGTTGCCTTATTCATCAATACAGTCAAAACAGAAGCAGATGCTGTCAGTTAAGGTCAAGGCATGCTTCTTTCAGATCTCTGGAGTGAAAAGGCCTCTGTCCCATCTTATAAAAGAAGGAAGTAGTCTATATTCCTTTACTAGGTAACTCTTGGGTCTCAGAGTTTTCCCCTGATGACCCCAATAATTAACCTCAGCTGCTGTACAGAGATGTGCCCTTCATGAGTCCTCTCCTCTCTCCCCCCTTTCACTTGTTCTTTTCTCCTGAAGTGTTTTTAGCACTTGGCACCCACACGGCCTCACTGTCTGCAGGCCATGCTGTGTCAGGTGGCATCTAACAGGATGGGAAATGACAGCCCAGCCTTCATCCCAGATGAATAAGAAATCCAGAGAAAGACTAGAGTGTGAAAGGTTTGGAGAAGGATGACCCCTCCTTACACACAGGATGGATGAGGATGAAGGTGCTACTGATTGGGGCTTTCCCAACAGCCCCTGCATTTAAATGTCCAACACTGGAGACACTTTTGAACGTGCTGACACGGTTTGGCTGAGCAGTTCTTAGGTTTTCTCTTTCAGTTTTCTTCTTTTAATTTTTGAAAATGTCATCCTACAGCAGTGCAACCACCTGGGACCAGATTTTAAAACAAACTTGATTTCCCTTAAGCTTGAAGATACTTGCCTCTGTATACCAAGAAATACAGGCTGCAAAATCCCATTTCTGTTTAGCTCCTTTGAAACCCTTACTACAAGCTTCACAGTGGAAATTAGTGACTTTGAACATTATTGTCAGTATGTTTCTAGTTAGGTACTGACAGGGGATTGATTCAGAAACCAAGGGGAGCTGAACCCTTCAAAATATAGCTCCAAGGAAGAGTAATTTTTCACAATGTCCTTGGTTTTTCTGCTAAGACTAGTAGCAAAGCAAACATCTGGCATGTGCACTTTCTGCAGTATGTGCACTTATGTTTGTGCAGACCTGATGGTGTTGATGAGACAAGTTGTCTTCTCAGGACCTGCCCTTACACATCTTCACAGAGAAACTTGCTTCATCCCTCCTTGTCTTGCCTGTCACCACCAAATTTATTCTTGGGCAAATCATGTTGTTTAATAGAGCAACACTTGTGCAGTGGATTAATACCTGTCTTCATTATGTGCATCCTGGGCTACATCAAAAGAAACATGGCTAGCAGGTCAAGGGAAGTGATTCTCCCCCTTTAGCATGCTCTTATGAGACTCCTCCTGCAGTGCTGTGTCCAGGTCTAGGTACCTCAACATAAAGATATACACATGGTCAAGCAGTTGAGTGATGAATATGATCAGAGGCCTGGAACCTCTATAGAGAGAGTTGGAGTTGTTCAGCCTGTAGAAGAAAAGGCCTTATAATGGTCTTTCAGTACTTAAAGGAGTCCTTCATGAAAGCTGGAGTTGGACATTATCCAAGGGCAAGCAGTGATAGGATGAGGAGGGATGACTTTAAATCTCCCTTCTACAACTATCTGAAGGGAGGTTGTAGCCAGGTGGGGGTTGGTCTCTTCTCCCAGGCAGTCAGCAACAGAATGAGGGGACACAGTCTCAAGTTGTGCCAGGGGAGGTATAGGCTATGTATTAGGAAGTATAGGAGGAAGTTCTTGACAGAAAGAGTGATTGGTAGTGGAATGGGCTGCCCAGGGAGGTGGTGGAGGCGCTGTCCCTGGAGGTGCTCAAGCAAAGACTGGATGGGGCACTTAGTGCCATGGTCTAGCTGATTGGATAGGGCTGGGGGATAGGTTGGACTGGATGAGCTTGGAGGTCTCTTCAACCTGGTTGATTGTGTGCTTCTATAATCCTGTGCTTCTGTGATTGAGACTAGATATAAGGAAGAAATTCTTTACTGCAGGGGTGGTGAGTTGTTGAAAAAGGCTGCCCAGAGAAGTTGTGGATGCTCCATCCTTGGAAATATTCAAAGCCATATTGGATAGAGAGCTTTGAGTAACCTGATCTCGTGGAAGTTGTCCCTGCCCATGGCAGGGGGGCTGGAATTAGATGATCTTTAAGATCCTCTCCAACCTGAACGATTCCATGATGTTATGATTCTATGCTTTTAAATATACTACAGGAGCTGTAAACATGCAACTTACCAACAATTTATCATGCAGCACAGTGAAGCTGTTTATGGTCCCCTAATTGCTCTGTGCATATATGTATTAGAGAGAGGTTACCTCTTATTTCAGTACTGGTTCTCTTCTGCAAAAGACATGGCATGTCAGATTAGACAGCTGCTTATGCATTCAGGGACACTGTGGTTGTTTGAAGACTTTTATTAAAGTGGAAGCAATAAGAGAGAAGTAAAACATAGCCTCCATTTCTCATGCAGACCTTGCTTGATATAATCTGCTGTCATTCAGTAAGTGGACAAATTACAAAGAAGCCACATAGAGCATGCAGAGTGGGCAGACTTATCTGGGGATGGGGAGTAATAGGGGCTGCAGACCTCTGATGGCATTGCCTGGTTATCTTTGCACAGGGCAAGACCTGTCCTTCCCCTCTCTTTCCTGTGCTGCGCTGCAACCATGTAAGTCTGATCTGATAAACTGTCCTCTTCAAGATATCCATTTCTGGAGGGAAGTGCTTAAAATTTTCCTTGCAAGCTCCGATTTCCTTGCAGATGTTTGTCTGGCATGACCTCACCTTAGTGGTTTTGCATTCATCTATCTGAATGTTTTCTCATACTGGGCCCCTCACTAAAAGAAAATTGCTGGAGTGGGTCCAGATAAGGGCAAGGAAGCTGGCTAAGGGTCTAGAGAACAAGTCTTACGAGGAACAGCTGAGGCAACTAAGGCTGTTTAGTCTGGAGAAGAGGAGGCTCAGGGAGTATCTTCTGGCTCTCTACAACTACCCGAAAGGAGATTGTAGTGAGGTGTGGATCAGCCTCTTCTCCCAAGTAACTAGCAATAAAAAGAGAGGAAATTACCTCAGGCTGCACTAGGGGAGGTGTAGATTGGATATTAGGAGAAATGCCTTTACTGAAAAAGCGTACAGGCATTGGAATGGACTGCCCATCGAGGTGGTAGAGTCATCATCCCTGGAGGTGATCAAAAACCTTGTGAACGTGGCACTTCAGGACATGGTTTAGTGGCCATGGTGGTGTTGGGTTGACAGTTGGACTAGATGATCTTAGAGCTCTTTTCCAACCTTTATAATTCTATGATTCTATGATCACAACCGAGAAGAAACTTGTCAAGTATCGATATCTGAAATATACTAAAGTACTGCCCACCTCCTTTTATGTCACTTACATTTATAAACTACTCTTAGCTTCTTCAAGCTCTCTGGATGTATGGCTGCCAAGCCACTAGCCTGCGGTTAACAAGAAGCATTAAGATAAAAGAGACTCCAAAGCCACATCTTACATGGAGAGTGCACACCACACTGGGAACAGGGAGCATGGCTACATCTGGAATTGTGTTGCAACAAAGGGCCATCTTAAAGTTAACTCATACAGATGTGTTGGGCTCCAAGGAGGTGTACAATGCTCATTCTTATCCTAAAGAAATGCACAGTGTTCCAGAAAGGAAAATGGAGTTAAAATATGTATTTGATTTTGTATGAAGGAGGGGGGAAGAAGAAGAATGTGAAACTTTCCACTGGCTTATTAAACTCTCCTTTCTAAAGTTGTTTCTGTTCAAATGAGACTTGCCAGTTTAGCTAAGCTGATAACTTCAGAGCCAAATGTGTTCAGTTCCACTGCCATCAAGAAGGATAGATTTTAGAGCTGCTGCTCATTTATGTGTTTGTTCTGATGAAATACAGACATTTATCTTGTGGAACTACTAAAACAATTGCATCATTTTCCACTGCAAATTGAATCAATGCACCCAGCGGCTGCTGAGCTAGGAGCAGAGCTTGAAAACTATCTTCTGCTATGCAGCTGCTCTGCACTTCACATTCATCTGCAGTGCCTTCACCTTCCCTGTCCATTCTTAAATCTCTTTTAGAAAATACAAATACACAACAAAGAAACTGAGCTGGGGGATTTTTTTTTTTTTTTTTTTTTTGTTCCTCCCCCAAAAC
>VWYK01098690.1:8644-29117 GCA_013399775.1 Semnornis frantzii
TAATTTGTGACTTCAGTTAAGCCATTTTTCAGTTGCTCCCGGTGACTAATACCTTGTTGAAGAAAAAGGCTGTGAAGTTCTTGGTTAGTTCTATAATGCTGTGTGTAGGCTAATCATTAAACCCTCAGACTCTTAGAGCAGACTAATTTTAAAGTCTGTGGAATTAGACCAGTCTCCTGTATCAGTAGGAGTAACTGCATGTAAAGTGTTTGGTAATTCTTGAATTGCTCTCATTTTGTCTGTGTTGTAAAAATGAGAGGTAGACTGTTTTCTGGATTTTTCTCATTCTTGGGACGCTTGTCCCAAGGTGACTGCTATGTAATATAGACAGTTGTGTCAATGTTTGCACGTCTTTTATATAGGTTAATTTTCATCCACTGACTGTCTGATCTTACCTGCAGTTTCTTAGAATCATTTATGTTGGACTGGATAACCACGGCAACTAAGTGTCATTGGTAATGCTGGCTAATTCCTCCTCCATCACTAGGGCATTACAACACCTACTCCCAAAGAGATCCTTGAAACATTTTATTGCTTAACTTTTTTAGGAAAATAAGATTTTTTGCTAGGTTGGTTTATTCCAAGCAGTAAGATATGGGGAATTGCACTGTGAAACTACAGGGAGTTTGTCTGCCTTAACTGTTGAAAGAACGGAACAAGAGTTTGCATATCACTTATTGTGCAAAGCCCTGCAACTTATTTAAAGTGCTGGTGGGTGTAACATACTTTTTTTTCTGGAGTGGTTTTGATTGTGTTAAACTTACATCAGTGAATTGATTTTGATTCTTTCTGCCTGGGAAGAACTTTTGTCTGAAGACCACAGAAAATGCGCACACTCTTTTGGAGATGGTCATCTTAGATATGCAATTACAAAACTACCTTCTTTTTGCTAATGATTTTAGGTGAAGAATGCGCTTCCTTCATCTTATTTGACTGGTGCTTCTCCTTCACCATCTGTCCAACTGTGACCCTCTTTCTAGCTTAGAAGTGCCACAGGGTCTTCCTTTTGGACCTTATCTGGCTTTTTTTTTATGTGGCCAAAATGGTTCATGCAGTTCTTGGGAAGAGACCATTCCCTGAGCATGTGACTTGGTGCATTTGTGACACCTGTCTCTTGCTATTCCATCATGTGTTGCAGTGTTTCATATGAGAGCACAATCACTGGTGGAAGTATAGATTGAATGAGTTCTGTTTTGCAGCAAATCTGTGTTTAATGACTGACGTGCAACTATATGTTTCAGCTTCACTTGTCCTGTCTTATATCTGTTGCTATTTTCTGTCACAGTCCCACCTTCTGATTTTTATGTGTGTACCAAGAAACAGATCCAGCTGGTCTCACAGTTAGCTGCTGCTGAAAGACTCAGGAGAACTGTCCTTTCTCTGCCCTGGCTGTACTGTATGTTCCTACTGCTTTCTCCTGGCATCCCTCAGTCTTTGATTGTCAAGTAATATTTAACAAACCAATCAATTTCATTACTTAGATCTAAAATTAATCTCTGAGGTTATTGCATTATAAAAATCTTTCTGTGAAAAAATGAGGAATTGGAGACAATTTCCTATGTGTTCTGAGCTCCTTAACATAGACAATACAGATCCACTAACTGGTTTTATTTGTTGCAGAATGGCTGTGGATGGAAGAGTCCGATGGAGATTGCCTAGTCCACCTCCCAGCTCAGAGGAGGGTGAGCATGAGCAGCTGGGTTTTGAATATCTTCAAGGATGAAGACTCCATAACCTCTCTGGGCAACTCATACCAGTGTTTGACCACCCTTTCTTGTGTTTAAAGCATTTTCTTTGTTTAAGTTTATCGCAAATGTATAGATCAGTCTGCTTGTAAATCTTAAATTATTTTGTTTTCCCTGTGCTCAGATTTTTGTTTCTGAACATCCCAAAATAAAATGAAGGAGTTACAAATGCTACAACACATGAGGACACCCACTGTACACATAGCTTTGCTGCCATGCATTTTTCACTGAAGGTTCTATTGCAAGAAAAACAAATCCTCTGCAAAGATCAAAGCTTTGTTTTAGACACTGAAATAATTTTTTTAATGTTTTTTGTCCAAATAAATATGAAGTAGTGCAATATTTTGTTTATAATAGGTACAGTTAGGTTCCTGTTGAACACCTGTATCTGTCCTTAGCTTATTGAAAGCCACGGTCATGTTAGAGCATTACTTATTCGAAGACCATTCTGGTATCATGATTAAAGCTCATGACCTGCTAAGACTGTTGTAATTTGATTCCAGTTTTCCTTTAAATTGGTCTAGGAGCTACAGCACTAACAAATTATATTGGTCTACTGATTTGAGAGAAGCATCCACCTTCATCCAGTGCTATTTTCTGGCAGCCCAGTAACTACAGGTAAAAAATCTTTTTCCTGTGTTTAGATAGGTTTTATCAGTCTTCTTTCTCAAAAATCCTTGGTTACTTGCTGTGGCTAATTATTCCTTGTCCTAAAGAGGCTGTCTCTGAATGAGGAATTTGAAAGAGTCAATATAGTTCAGAAATACCCTTTATGAAATGCTTTCTAAATCCTTTTGTTACTCTATTCAGACCAGAAATAGTTTATTTCTGTAATTACTATGATTTTTATCTTTTATCATAATAGTTTGGAATGCCTTTTTTACTGTTTTACAGAATGCTTTGCTGTGAAAATAATTAATTTCTTGGGCAAGTGTAGCTTTCATTTTTATGTACCTAGCTTCATAGCCATGGTTTCTACAGTCCGTGGTTTGGTAGCACTGTGACAGTGCAGGCTGTATCTCTGGTAGTTAAGAAATCACTTAGTGTTCTTTGACTGAAAACAGAGTGAGACATGCCCAACCTGTTGTACTGCATTCATTTGGATGACCTGCCCCAAAACTTACTTGACACATTGGTAAAGAAGAAATACGGAAGAAACTGGATCCAGTTTTTGTGATGCCTGCCCAGCCCTACTGAACAAAACATTTTTCTACACAAATGATTTATTGCATAGGTTAATAATTGTGTGGTATGAATGCAAGAGTCAAATTTCATGAAGAGGAGAAAGCGGGTAATGCCATCCAGTAGACAGTATAGAAAGTTCTTGTGGGTGAGGTAAGATAGTAGTTAGTGAAAGAGCTCAGCCATCAATACAAGAAAAAGGACTTGTATGACAAAGAATGTAGGATAACTGTCCAGCTGAAATACTGAGTGTTGAGAAACAGGAGATGAGAGTGGAGTGGGATTGAGCATCTTGAAACTATCATTAAAATGCTCAAAAAACAGAAGTTGTGTTTTGATATTCTTTTGCTATGTCCGTTCCTATTGCTTTTCTTAGTAATTGTCTCATAGAAGGGATTTGGGTAGAGTTTCTGAGTGTTTCTGTTTTACATTAAACACTACAGAGAGTATATAAGGAGACGTAAAAGTGCTACTCAGCCCTCAAAAGGAGTCTCTGGGTCCTTCAGGGCCAAGGTTCAAAACAAAGCCTCATACTCATGTAGAAAGCCTTAATGGATCTGTCCCTGTATCCAGAAATCAGTCTAGGTATAATGTTAACTATCTCAAAATGTTGCATTTTTTTAAACAAAAAAATTATACTAAGATCATCTTAACTCTATACTGTGCACTGTTTCCTTTTATGTACTGTTTGTCATTGACAGTCTTGGTTTGACTGCTTTCTGGGTAGTAAGTAGATGCCATAATTAAAGCAATTATACTTCATTTGCAGGCAAAACTTTAGAGAAGTCTCTGCAGGGAGATGTTGGAACTGACCAAGAAGTTGCCTACCATTACTTAACTGTTAGCCAGTACATCAGATACCATCTTTCTGAATTACCATCCCTGACCACCTCTGAATTAATGTTTGCAGTGGCTTGTTCTAGTCAGCTTTGACAGATGTAAAAATTTGAGTTATGCAAAATGCTTGTATTTTTTTCACCTTATTTTTTCACTCATTATATATGTTTACCTGTGAAAAAGGGATGGTAAGAGAAAGTAATTTTGTTTCACCCATGTGAAAATTCATGTAAAACCATATAACTTGTGTAATCCTTAACAAGGTATCTGACTCAGCAAGGTGTCCATAGGGAATGCTGTTCTGAGGGTATACCCAATTAGCTGTGCTGCTGCAGCAGCAAATGTTTTTGGATATGAATTTATGGATCCTATTCCCGTTGCTAACTGTAAGCAGGTTGTGTATCACTGAAGTTTTGGTCAAGCACGGAGGACTGCATAATTAAAGTTGCAGCATCTGCACGGTACTTGCACACCTAAAATTATTGTGCCTGAGCATCTCCCTGTATTGAGCTTCAAACCAGCACAAAATTAAATTGAAAATACAAAGCAGTTCAAGCAAAAATTCCATTAAGGTCTGTGAAGAACATAGGTTATTCTCGGCTTTCTAGTGCAAGGGCGTGATTACAATATTTTTTCCTACTTCACAGGAATGTTGTAAGAGGCATCCTATTATTAGGTGATGGGAAGGCACATAAATCTATATGGATAAAATATGAATAAGCAGTTAGCTTCTGCAGAAGAAAGGATGTAGGTTGTAAACTCATTGGAAAGCCATTCTCCCATGGCACCAAATCATTTAAATCATGGAGTATTCTTTATGGGGTATTAGAGCTGAAAAAAAATAGCCCAACCATAAATTCATGTAAGGGATAAATTAAATGCAGCTATTAACTCTTTGTGCCTTTATTTTCAAAAAAGCCGTTTGCATTAACACAGTTCAACTGAATGATTTCTTTTGTAAAAATGTTTGAATCAATTTTTCTGCATCTTACAGAAAAAAAGTGTAGTATTTCTGGTCACTGGTGCATTCTACATTTGAGTCTTTATTTGAGAAAAAAAAAAATTAATGTGGGGGGGTTAACATTCTAGTACAAATATTTAGGGAATACCTTGTTTATTTCCAGGACAAATATTATTAAACAGATTTGAAAGAGAACCATCCAAAGATGAATTTACCAGTAACAGAAAAAGTTTCAAAAAAGAAGTGCCTCTCAACAAGCATAATCATACTGCCTAAACAGATGTTATTTAGTGAGATGACTGATCTTAAATCTAGCCATAATGTAAGATCATAATCTACAGTCTAAATAACTGAGGAATTAATTTGACTTATTTTATTCAAGAGAAACTGGAGTACTGCAATAGTTATCTGTACTGGTTCCTTCTCATGTGCTTTTTGCACAATGGCAGTGTCAATTTATGAGTGGCTGTTGCAAATCTGTACCCAGCCTCCCAGTTGGGGCTGTCTATAGCAGTGCTACATTATCCCAGGGGAAAAATGTTTGTTGGTGAGAGCTGTATGGCGGCAGTGAAAGAACATGGCTGGTAGGGGGAGAAACCAGTGCCATTTCCTGGAGCAGCAGGTTCTGAGATGGCCCCCTAGGCTGAAGGGTCTAGGGGGTGCCTATGCAAACCACAGTGCCTAGACAGAGTCCTTCAAAATAGCACCATGGCAGTTTTCATTGACCTCTTCTGTACAACAAGGAGTTTAGTTCTGTGAACATAATGCAGGTGGAAGAAAAATCAGAGGTTGGGGAAAATCTGGTTGATTGTGGCATGGTGGTATCATGATGCACAGGGGTATCTGCTGCAGCAGACCCCAGCCCAGCTTGGAAGTAGGAGGTGGGTGAGCAAGTGATACTCAGGCTCTCAGTAAGGGCAAGGTTCACCACCACTCTCCTGGGCCTGAATGGAGCTCAGTGCAGGCTGGCCAGTGATGGGAGAGATCAAGCTCTGAGTGGGCAAACGTTCACGTTGTGCACTGGTTCTGAGGGAAGGTCCTTCCCCATGGCTTTCTTTGCCTTGAAAGTATCGATGTATTCCTCCTCTTACCCTGTACTAAGCCCCAGGTTTAATCTACAGGTGCAGAGACAACTTGGGAGGAATGAGGTGACTTACAGTCAGCAATGCTACCCTATTCACAGGCATAAGCAATTCCTGTATAAGAAGGGTAGAAGTGAGCAAGTGAGCAAGGGGTGGAGCTGAGAAAGGATGGGCAGGCTGGATGATGTAACTGCATGCTTTAGGAGTTACACCTCTATATGGTTCAATTACTGAATCATACCACTGTTTATCTGTTAGGTGGCAGAACTATATTTGTCAGCGATTTTCATCAGGAAACAAATACCATGGTTTAGCTGCCATGTCTCTAGGAAGCTTTCTAGGCAGGCTAGTGAGAAGGGTATGATTAAAACCCTGGTGTGCTTCCTGTCAGTTCCTTATTTTTTGTAGGATCCTTCTTTTACCAAAAGCAGTGGGATAATTCACCCATTTAAATGATGATTTCATTGGCATGGGTTGCATTAATTTTTGTTATGTTGATCTACCTTTTTTTGCCGAGAGGCCACCTAGCTGTTGGTTGTTGGACAACCTTAGGTTCATGAAACAGCACAGGAGTTTAAAGGAGCTCCTGACAATGCAGCAGTTTCATGGTCAGTCTGGATCACCCCAGAAAGCTGGGGAGGAAGGGCAGGCAGGGTCTGGTCATAAGCAGAAAGCACTGTCAAGCTTCCAGGCTTCCCAAACAGTTTTACAGGTGGTTGGCTTTTTTGTTTGATTCTTTCGGGGTTGTGGGTGGGTTTGGAGGTTGTTTTTTTTTTTTGTTGTTGTTAATTCGCAGAACGAAGCAGCAGAATGTGGGAAGGTGGGAAGATTATACTGGCAAAATCACCTATCATTCAGGGTTGCATGGCCACATGACAGGGGGTCTGAAGGCTGCCTGTATGAAAACTGTTGGCACAAAGTCTGGGAAACATTCAGAGCTTCAGGCATGTCTCATCTTATGCAGAGCCAGAGAGCAGCCTGAGGGCTACAGCAAACCAGTCAGACTCAACTAAATGTGGTGGAACTATTTATGGCAGGTTGTTTTCTCTTGTGACTTGTGAATGTTGTCTCTTGTTCACCCTATCAGTTTGCACTTAAATATAGCTTTCCAAAGCTTTCAAATCTGCTGTGTTCCCAAAGGAATATTTGTTCCTGGCATGTCCTCCTTCTCTTTAATCATATTGAAAATCATCTCACTCATTGAGTGTTGGTAGTTTCCGGTAGATGACCTGCAGTTGATTGATAAATATCAGACCCCTCCTCACTGCCTTCAGATTCAGGGCATTGTGGTTCGTTTGATCCTGCCCATTACAATGCCTTGTGCCTCCAGTTTCATCATCAGAGTACTTACCATGATCCTGAAATGTGTTGCCAAGTAGAGGATGCTGGAGGTTTGCCTTTGTTGCAGCCTGAGGCAGGTGGTACTGGAATCACAGAGGAAAGTGCATGCAGAAGTGGTGGCATTGGAGCATGTGACACCTACATGTATCCAGTTCTCATATGCCTAATTGTCATGGACAGAGCCTGAGAGGATGTGCCAAAACTGTCAAGATCAAATGTTGGTTTTGCATATACTCTCCAATTTATCCAGATACCGTACTTACAGGAAAACTTTCTCAAGAAAATCCAAATAATTAGGCTAAATAATGTCCCTAAGTGATATTTTAAGTAAAGATGCACAGCACTTTAACTTCATAATTAGTAACTGATACCGGTACTATAAACCACAACCTTCTTCCATTTTTTTAAAGTAGAAATTTAATTTGCCATCTTTAAAGAAACTTGATTCTGTATGATTTCACTTTGTAACCAAGCCTCTCACCTGCATAGTTCTTTTAATCATTCAGAAGGCAATGCATTTATAAGTTTGTTACTGCAAATGTACCATAGCTAATAACTAAAGACTAAGTTAGCTGTTACCTCTTAAGTTCCGTTACTGTCACTTCAGGTCAGAGAAGTCAAAGGTCTGGTATTTTCAGGGATTTGGCACTTCTATATAAAAATATTTTGCATTCCATGCATGTCCAGTCTTCAAAGATAAGTAGGGAGGAATACGATAAAACCCTGATCTCTTTGGAAAAGATAGTCTGAGTGTAATTTGTGTAATTACCTTGCATGGCAGTTGTTTGCATCCATCAGCATACTTTTACTTTTGTTTTCTACTTGTTCTAAAGGCTTTTTCAATTACTTTACTGATTATACAAACATTTGCTAGCTGCTGTGAAGGTTTTTTTCATTGATACAATTGCTTCCTGAGCACTGCAGTTTCTCAGGCAGAATCCTGTCAATTATTTGAGTTTTGGGAGCTTTA
The DNA here is from genome assembly GCA_013399775.1 of Semnornis frantzii. NCBI lineage: Eukaryota > Metazoa > Chordata > Aves > Piciformes > Ramphastidae > Semnornis > Semnornis frantzii. The sequence continues at coordinate 16,763 of VWYK01098690.1, forward strand.
AACTTGAGTTACCTTAACATACAGTAATGCTACTTGATAGTTTTCCTCTGGGAATCCCACCCACTGTGTTAACTGCAAACAGCTACATGAAGAATGCTGTCTCATAACTGCAACGCTTGTAATGCTGTTCTACTCAAACTAACCTCAACATGAGAATAACTTACAATCCATGAATGGGATAAGCAATGGAACTATGTTTCTCTGCCTCTGATTTTAAGGTGTTTCTTCCAACCAAGTTAGTATTTAACTTTATTTTACTCTTAACAGAAATATAATCATACAGAGATTAAAAAAAGACAGGTGTTCAGTCTAGTGTTCTGCAAAAGAAATTAATTGCTAATTGGCTCTGAATGGGCGGTATAAAATTCTGTTAGTGCAGTCAAGTGGAATATGGAGTGTGAAAGGATCCATCTTCCTAAGCAAAGGAGAAAACATTAGGTTAAACATTATCACTATGACACAATGACAATGTCACTAAAAATGAAATCTTTTTATGCTGCAGTTTTTTCTAGGTGCACTGTAATTTTAAGCTAGCAACCGTCCTAGAAATTCATCCTAGCATGACAGCAGGATTGTTATTAGACACTATCAATTTCTTCACACATGTGCATGGATAGCAAAATTCTGGAAGTATCCCAAGTTGTCCTATCATGATACAGCGGGATTTTTTAATGTGATGGGAATCTTTGGGTAATTTCTTTCCTAATGTTTTCCTCTCTCATTTCCATACTACAGCTGCTAATGTTTTGTACCAGATGCTCTATCAACTGCTTCCTGGGTTTTTTTGTGCCTTAAAAGTTGTCTACATTTCCTATGTTTATTTATTGGTCTAATAAAATCTCATTTTTTTCAAATCTTGCTCCTTTTCTATCATTAGACCATTCCACCAACATTACTACTTACAGGGACTATTTACAAGGTCTTGCAATGACAGGACTAGGGGTAATGGGTTAAACTGGCAGAGGGGAGATTTAGACTAGATGTCAGGAGGAAGTTCTTTCCAGTGAGGGTGGTAAGGCGCTGGAACAGGTTGCCCAGGGAGGTTGTGGATGCTCCTTCCCTGGAGGTGTGCAAGGCCATGTTGAACGAGGCCTTGAGTGACCTGTCCTAGTGGGAGGTGTCCCTGCCTATGGCAGGGGGTTGGAACTAGATGACCCTTGAAGTCCCTTCCAACCTTACCATTCTATGATACTATTATGGGTATCTTATAAGCTCTGTGTTCCAAATACTTCATTGGTTTTTGTCCATATGTATGCCAGGTGTAGTTAATGGAAGTGTATGGCATGGATTCAGCGTTACCTTATTCATTTTATATATCCATGTTTTGGTAGTCTGACTGCATTTATATTCTTAACAGAAACTCAAAAAGTGGAGTCAGGTATTACTGCTTCAGGTATTATTGCTTCAGGTAGCTGGCCCCATTGCCTATGCATATGTAAGTGGAGAAAACCTGTTCCAGCATCAGCTGAAATAGTGCTGTTTCTCTCCTCTTGCAGTCAGATGGAGCAGTGGCCCTTCCTGTGTTTGCAAGGGAATTTTGTTCTATCCTGGGCACTCCAGGTGTTTGACAGCTCTAGGTTGGTATCTACAGCTTAAGGTGGGATACTGCTGCCTAAATGTAGCCTTGCAGTGTCTCCTGAGAGTCTTCAGTTGCCCACAGGTATTTCATCAGCCCCATATGTCACCTCTTCTTGGGTGGCTTGGTAGGAACAGCAATGTTGAAGAAACAGACCAAGTAGAACATAGAAGTAAGAAAGTGTCTGTTCATCTGGCAGCTACCCTCTGCCTCAGCCCTGTCACAACCCTACCTGGTTAGATACTTGCATGGCCCTGCGAGTTGTGTTGTCTTTGGCTCTTGTGGTGGCCTGGCCCTGGCTGGGGGCTATATGTCCACCAAAGCTACTCTATCACTGCCCATCTTAGATGGAGAGGGACAATACAACAAGAAGCCCATGGATCAAGATAAGAGCACTATAATAAAGCAAAAGCAAAGGCTGTGCACAGAAGCGAGAGCAAACAAAAATGTTGCTCTCTACTCTCCATCGGTAGACAATATCCATCTACTCCCTGGGAAGCAGAGTTTCAGTATGTTTAGCAAGGGCTCTGGAGGACAGGCGCCATCCACAAATGCCCCCACACACTTCCTTCTTTCACTTAGCTTTTGTATGTGAGCTGATATCATAATGGCATGGTTTTCCTTTGGTCAGTTTGCATCAGTTGGCCAGCCCATGTCCCCTCCCAAGATCTTGTCCACCCCTCAGCCTGATGTTGGTGGGGAGAATGTTGAAAAAGTGCAGCCTCAGTGCTGTGTGAGCAGTTCTCAGCAGCAGCCAAAGCACTGGTGTGCTACCAACACCCTTCCAGCTACTGCAAAACACAGCATTACAAAAGATGCTATGGGGAGAACTAACTCCACCTCCACCAAACCCAATGCCGCTCTGTAAATCCAAAGTAATTGAGCTATTCAAGAGCAAAGTGGATCTTAAAGGCAAATATTGTCTGAAGATAAATCATTCACAGTCAGAGGAGCTGAGGCTGTGAAGTTTATTTTCCAGGAAAGATTTAATGAATCAGAAAACAGACCTTTTTGAGGATGCATTACAACATAAGTTTTTTGACAAAATTCTCCTAGAGACTCCTGGCAATCTCCAGCCCTCCCCTTACTAAACCAAGAGAAATAAAGAAAGGACAGGCTGTAAATAAAAAAGGGACAGGCTTTTGAGGTAATCTGGACCTCTGAAAAGCCTCTTTGCACAGGTCTGTGAGGGCTGGGAACTTCTTAGGCAGGAAAACTTCTCCAGCTGCTTTGGCTCTCTCATGGCAGACTGGCTGGCTCTGCTGGTTTCTCTGAGACCCCATACCCAGCAACTGAGGGGGACTTTTGACTAGGCATTTGACAAGTGTGAGGCCTTACATAGTGCTTAGGGCTTGCACTCCCTAACTGCTTTCTGCCTTTCCTAGTGCAGGAAGGTGGATGGTTTCCAGCTCAAGCAGTTACTGGAAAATTCCTGCTAAAATAAAAAAAAATTTAAAAAAAAACCCAAACAAACAAACAAAAAAAACAGTAAAGACTTAACTCTGATAAAAGAGGGCTGGAGCACCTCTGCCATGAGGACAGGCTACAAGAGTTGGGGCTCTTCAGCCTGGAGAAGAGAAAGCTTCGAGGAGACCATATTGTAGCCTTCCAGGATCTGAAGGGAGCTACAGGAAGGCTGGGGATCTTGTAATGACAGGATGAGGGGCAATGGGTTTAGACTGAAAGAGGAGGGATTTAAACTAGATGTTAGGAAAGGGTTCGTTCCAGTGAGGGTGGTGAGACACTGGCACAGGTTGCCCAGGGAGGTTGTGGCTGCTCCCTCCCTGGAGGGGTTCAAGGCCAGGCTGGACAAGGCCTTGAGTGACCTGTACAGTGGGCGGTGTCCCTGCCTATGGCAAGGGGTTAGAACTGGATGACCTTTGAAGTCCCTTCCAACCTAAACCATTCTATTATTTTGTGATTCTATGAAAAACTCGAGTGATGGGCTGGAGCCAAATCTAGAAAGGTCACTGTGCCTTTTGTCTGTGATGGATGCAGAGATGTTTCTGCTGCTGCCAGACCAGTGGGTAGTGAATCAGGAATCCTCACTGCTTTCCTTGATTGTTCCCTTTTCACTGTATCCAGTAAAGCTCAGGGTAAAATCAGAGCTCAGCACCAAAGCCAAGTGAGCATGGTTAGTGGAGGCCCTGTAAAGAAAATGCAAAGAGCATGTGAATCACTGCACCCCCCATGGAAATACTCTATTAATAAAGTTGTTTAGGCATAAATTTCATGCTGGACTGGTGTAATTTTGAGTAAGAAGAGAACACTCCAAAATTAATATTACATTAATTATTAGTGACAGCTTTGGTTGAATTTGAAAGTGTATCCGAAAGGTGAAAAGCAGTACTTGGATTATCAGCCTTTTCTGGATGAGCTTTAGGAGTTGTAGGCTTCATTGTTGAAAAGGTTTCGTTTTCCTTCATTTCTTGTATTTGAATTTGGTAATTTTTTTCCCCGTTGCTAGTGTTACTGTGCCTCTGTTTATTGGTTGCTATTCCTGAGGCTTAGATTTTCGTGGGAAAAAGACTTGGAATGGAGAAACATAAGAAGGCCCTTTGGAAGATTTGTGGCATTTGATAATGTTACAAATGAAGCCAACAGCTACTTTAAAAAGCTATTCGAGTGGTTTATTTCTGGCAGAAATTGAGGAGTCGAAAGAAACCTTTACCCACTTTGTTCTAAGGCTTGGGATGTTCTGCCTGTTCTGTTTCTCCCTCTGCTGCTTACTTTATCTTCTGCTGGTGTCAGTGGAAGGCTTCATCATGCACTGCTTATTTCACTCTCTGAGATTTGGGCGTCACTTTGCACTTCTTATCTTTATAAATAAACCATCAGTTTTCACAAATGAATCATCTATTGTTTGAGGTAGTCAGATTGTTTAAATGGGATCTAAGTTAAAAATTGTGATCTTTAAATGTTTCATTTGTATTTTTAACCTGCTGTAGCTACAATTTATGTCTAGGGAAGTGTAAAAGAAGAGATAGGACATAAAGCCTAACTGACCAGCAGTTATAACAGAGACACACATATTCTCATTGTTACTATTTGTGAGTCTTTGTGTAACTACAGGGTGGAGGAGTCACATATTTTGGCTGCTGGGATCTGGGCCCTGCTGAAAAACAGAACTCAAACAACTCAAAACTTCTAAGAAATAACAGAGATAGGTTGTGAAGTGCAGGAAAACAGCAGAATGGTAGGCTGTGAATTGCTGCTTGTGTGCCCAGAACTCGCCTGGTTTTCTGACTATGCTGGTCATCTCAAAGCTATTCTAGCTCGCTGCAGATCTTGCCACAAACACTTCTGAAAGGCAGTCTCATTTGTGCCTATCTTGATATTTATCAGTGTGGTAGGCTGTGGACATCTGATAACATACATCTCAGAGCCTGCAGTAATACTTTTACCTATGATATTTTAATAGTTCTCCTTGTTGTATTAAGAGCACATAATAGAGGCTTTGCTGATCTTTGGCAAAGGACACCTATTTGGGCTCGGTACTGTGCTGAGAGGCATCCAAGGTTTTACTTCACTCTCTTTCTTGGAGAGAGACCTCCAGGAGCAGTCACACACCTCATTCCACACTCAAAATAGCAAAGCTCTTCCTGTGGAAAAGTAAACTCTCCCAGTTCCCGAGGAAAGAAATGCTACTGAATGGTAGTGTGTGGGCTTCAGTATCACGCCTATGACAGAGGAGACAGACTTCAAAATACAAAGCAAAGGATTTAAATATTGCTTAAGAAAAAGTTAACAAATGTGATAGGTTAAATGAGAGTAAAACCATCTCCTGACCAGCACTACCAGTTTGGGTGAGGGTGGGTTGAGAGTCAGGATTGGCTGCATCGAGAGATCAGAAACAGAGGCATAGATCATAGAAGTGCCTGGGATTGCAGGGTGTCTAAAATGTGATGTCGTATGTCCTTGTTGAATCCCACCCAGACAGTCCATGGAATGTGTCTCAGAGGGTTTAATACAAATGCTTTAAACAAACTCAGTGATGAAGGGAGAAGAGTAGAGGGTAAACCTGCAGGGGTCTTTACTGGGAACTGCACTCTTGCATTTAGTAACTCCAGGAAAACTTTGCTGTGAGCATTTGCTTCCCTAGTGTGTTGTATACTCACTGAAAACAGTGTTCTACTGCACTCTCCTTCTTCACTTTCCTTCTCAGAGCTGTTTCTGGTCTGAGGATGGCAAAAAAAAAACAAAACCAAAACCAGTGATTGCTACTTAAAGGCAAGGACAGATGATTTTATATTTCATAAAAAATATTTCACAGGATTTGCTAAAATTAAGTTTCATTCCCAGCCAGCTTTCCCAATCATACAGTTTGGTTTGCTCTTGTCTTTGCTTTCGTGATGGCAACATTGTATTGCAGACTAGATTTAAACTCTGAATTTGCCAAAGCTTGGATGCATTTGTATTTTAAATAGACATTAGTCCTTTTAACAGTAGTTACTGCATTTGTCAGGTTTTATTCACGGAGTTTTAAAACATACCTTCTGTCCTGGACCAGACACAAGCTGTATGGTTGAAGGACTGTTGCTCTCTGTTTACATACTATCAAGCTCAGTGGCACCAGATCCTGACAAAGTGAGCCCTTTGGTACTTCTGTGCTATAAATATACTGTTGTCCTGTACATGGTAACTGTTTTTAAGATGAATCTGTAAGACCTTGAAACTAATTACTCAGCTATTATGTTAGTTATGTTATAATGGCATAGTATGGTGCTCACATGGTTGGAAATTTCTCTGGAAATGCTAGTAAGGCTTTGTTTTTCAAAGTGCAAAGTCCGTGTATGAGTTCTTTCCCAGCAAGGACAAGCTCCAGCATTGCTCTCTTTTCAGATGCTTGGTGTTTGCAAGTTACCTCCAGTTAGATACATCAGTTATGTATTAAAGGGTTTTGTTGCTCCCTCATTTTCTTCTGACAGTAACTCCATAAAAGGCTTTTTCAGAGTAGTAAAATGGTTTCAATCATCCTTTCATTCAGTTTTGTGGTCTCTTTCTTCATTTCAGTGATTAAGGACTTGGCAGGGCTAGACTACTTCTTTGGTTTGGAAGATAGCTTGGTTTGGAACATCCCAAAATAAATTATGTCCAAAAGTCTCCTCTTTGTCATGATTTCAAAGCAATTTTCATGGCTCAGTTCAGGACTGCCTAATAGAAGAAAATGGAGCAATAATTACTACCCACAAAGCTTCTAGCATAGCAGTTATTTAACTGGCTGCAAAATAATTTAAGGAACCGGCAAACTTTTCAGAAGATTCTGTGCACTTTGAGCCAAACACTTACCTTGAACTGAGCACTTAATTCCTGTGGCAGTCAGGGAGCTGCCACGGCTTTATCATGCCAGACATGAGATAAGCAAGGACATTGTTTGCAGTCCTACCTGTCTGAGGTGTGAAGCTTACCCCTGTCAGTGCTGCTTAGTGTGCTGGGTGTCATGGCTCCCCATCACTTCTGGAAATCTTATCCATGTGGTCCTTTCAGTGACTAAAAAAAAAAATACCAGAGTACACATTGCTCTGAGAAACCCACAATGCTCCCTAGATTCAGACCTCAGACCAAACCATGGCTGTGCAAAGCAGACAGAAGGCTCCTCTAACAAAGCGCCTGAGATTTCCTGCTTATGCAGGGGAAACTTCGACAGAGGCACCCCAGCACATTGCCAGCCAGCTGTCAGCACAGGGAGTGGGGCGACTGGGAAAAGCAGCTGATTTCTGCCCTGTGGTTTGCTGGGTGCAGCCCTGCTGGTGCCTGCTCCAGGAGCAACTCAGGATGGGGGCGAGAGATGATTTTTAAACCATTATCTGAAATAGCTTTGACTGTATCTTGTGATAACTGTCCTCATTCAGTCTGAATTTTTGTATAATATGAAAATGTGAGGCAGAGCAGAGTGAGATTACCCATGTGGAGATCTACAAATAGGGTTTGTTGGATGCCACAGCCTGCAGAGCATCTCCTTCTGTTTTACAGGTGTAGCCACAGAAAACCTGATGTTGCAAAACAAACTCATAACTACAGTCTTTGATGGGTATAAAACTTTTTGAGTAATTTATTCTGTTGACTAAAAAAAGGTTATTAATTTGCTCAGAATTAAAAATTTATCATGTCCAGATCTAATGTTATCACTATTTTAGTTAAGATCCTTGTCATCTCAAGCGAGACAAACCCACTTAGTTAGTGGTAGTTATTAAAAGTTACGTAGGCTTTCAGCACATTAACAAACTCTGCATGGTTTGGAAATGGGAGGCTAATGGTAGTCTTGTAAGGCTGAATAGAGTTAGTTAAGAGTGGAGCTTTGTGAAGAGTCTGAATGCACACTTGCTTGGCAGATATGTCCAAACCCAGTCAAGCCTTCTGGCCATAGACTGTCCACATGTGGAAGACAAAAGTGTAAGGGTTTGCTCAGGGCAGTGAGAGTGCTGCTATGCAGCTTCTGAACTGCAGATGTCTTGCAGATGGAGGGATCAATGCTGAAGCATTTCAAGCCTGGCTTCTGTCTTAGTCTTTGTAACCATCTATGTCTGTGTGTGATTTAGGAAGGCAAAAGTCATGGGCTGGCAAATCTAGTCTGTGGGGGAGTTCAATTAGACGGGTGGTATTTAGTAGGTAGAAAAATAGAACACACCATCTATAGCACGGGGTTGTTTTCTGGTGCTTTTCTTGTCCTAGGAGCTGCCATTATGCCAGTAAAGACATTAATGGTGTTTGCCAGGAGAGTGAGTTTTCATTAGTTGTGCAGTCTTGTAGATAAAAGCTAAAATTCTGCTTCTAATTAGGGAACTTCTGAGAGGTCCAGTATAAAATGTCCATGTTGATCATTTAGCAGGGAACAGCAAGGAAATGATGACATGTACTGAATGGTTTGGTCTAGAGTGAGGCAAGCAAATGTGAAAAAGGTGATTATTTGTGAAAAAAAAATGGTTCATTTAATTTCTCTTTTTATTTTTATTCGTTCCATATTGGGAGCATTCACAGAGTACTACAGTAATAATAAACTGCATCTTCTCCCACTAGCTACCTTTAAAATTAAAAGACTTACAAAGAAACACTCATTTGATAAATAACTATTTTTGCAGAGTGGTGAGTGCTTTCATTTTTTAAAGTGTTTCCAAATTTTCCAGCTTTCTTGTTTCACTGAATAAGTAATGCTTCTGTGATGGAACATGTTACTTTATTTCCTACTGCAAAGAGTTAAGCAAGTTACTAATATTAAGCAATTTACCCAAGTTTCTATGCGTGTTAACACAGGAATCCCATTTCCTGGTCAAATCCATAACTGATAAACTTGCTGAAAAGGTGTACTTACTCTCTAATTGTAGAAGCCTTAGGTATTGTCTAGGAGGATCATGGAACAGATCCTCTTGGATGCTATGCTAAGGCACATGGAGGATGGGGAGGTGATTCAAGACAGCCATGCTGGCTTTACTAGGGGCAAATTCTGCCTGACCAACCTAGCAGCTTTCCATGATAAACTATGTCAGTGGATAAGGGATGACCTGTCTGGACTTCTGCAAGGCTTTTGACACAGTCCCCCACAACATCCAACTTGCCAAGTTGGAGAGCTACAGATTTCATGGGTGGACTGTTCAGTGGATAAGGAATTGGCTGTATGGTAACATCCAGAGGGTGGTGTTCAATGGCTTGGAGTCCAGATGGAGAGCAGTGAGAAGTGGTGTCACTCAGGAGTCCATACTGGGACCTGTGCTATTTAATAATTTTATCAGTGATATAGACAGTGGGATCAAGGGCACCATCAGCAAGTTTGCAGATGACACCAAGATGAGTGGTGCTGTCAATATGTCAGAAGGAGGTGATGTCATCCAGAGGGGCCTGGGCAAGCTGGAGAGGTGGGCCCAGGTGAACTTCATGAGGTTCAAAACCAGAAAGTGCAGGGTTCTGCACCTGGGCCAGAACAATCCTCACTATCAATACAGAATGGGAGATGAGGTAATAGAAAGCAGCCCTGTGGAAAAGGACTTGGGGGTGCTGATGGGTGAGAAGCTGGGCATGAGCAGACAGTGTGCACTTGCAGCCCAAGAGGCAAATCACATGCTGGGCTCATCAAAAGATGCATTGCCAGCAGATCCAGAGAGCTGATTCTGCCACTTTGCTCTGGTGAGTACTGTGTCCAGGTCTGGAGCCCTCAGTATAGGAAGGATATGGACTTGATGGAGCAGGTCCAGAGCAGGGCCATGAAAATGATCAGGGGTTTGGAGCACCTCTGCTACTTTGACAGGCTGAGGGAGCTGGAGTTGTTCAGGCTGGAAAATAGGAGGCTCCAAGGAGACCAAGTAGCAACCTTCCAGTACCTAAAAGGGGCCTACAAGAAGAATGGAGAAGGACCGTTTACAAAGGCCTGTGGTGGTAGGACAAGGGACAATGGCTCCAAACTAGAGAAGAGCAGATTTAGATTGGATGTTTGGAACAGTTTCTTTACCATGAGGGCAGTGGAACACTGGAACAGGTTGCCCAGCGAAGTGGTTGGGGCCCCATCCCTGGAGATATTCAAGGTAAGGCTTGATAGGGCTCTGGGACACCTGCTGTAGTTGAGGATGCCCCTGCTTACTGCAGAGGGGCTTGGAATAAATGACTTTTGGAGGTCCTTTCCAACCTAGACCATTCTGTGATTCTGTATTTATATGTGTAGCAAATAAACAAACCCTATGAGAATGAAGCAGCACTGAAAAAATAGCCATCAGTGAAAGAAACAGGAAGACTAGATAAAAAACAGATATCAGCTTGTGTTAGGAGTAACTCTGACTGACAACTCATGCCTGCCCTTGCAGAAGATTGCCTCACAATGTTGGCCAAAAGTTCCTGTCTTGCAGAAGCAATTTTGTGGTTCATGGTTTTCTTTTTTTCCAGTCCCCTGATGCAGTTAAAAGAGTTATGTTGGGGAGGGTAAATTGATTAGTGTAATTGTTCATTAATGCAGTCTTATTTAATGTACTTTTAGAGGTTATATTCTTCAGAATGATGATAAATTATGGTAGCTTCAATTAATGTCACTACAGCTAAAGGGATGTCAGCATTTCTATTAATACAGTGCAATTTTCTGGGATTTATAATGAAACTGTAAAAAAAAAAATGCTGAAGCTTAAAAGACAAGGTTCCAATCTATTTTCTGCACACAATATTCCCCTTACTCTGATCAAATTGGTAGATATATTGAATCTAATGAGATAAAAATAAGAGGAGAATCTTCTGAAGATACAGGTCCCAACTTACAGAAATGTAAGTATGCTAAGGTTAAGCAGAAAAAGGAGTACAGAGAGCAGTGATGCAGAGACAGTCAGATGGACCTGACAGCAGTGCACGCAGTGGGCATTTGGTTCAGAGGGGATCTTGCTAACTGGACTCATATATTTATCATGTGCAAGCAAGGCCTGCTGTTCTCTGCTTCAGTCAATCCCCCTTGTTTTCTGATGGGCTCTAGTGTATGGTTAACTCTGTGTAGCAAAATAGTCTTGATTTTCTTAAGATATGTTACAGTGCCTACCACAACAGGGCTCTAGTTCTTGGAGATGCTCAGAAGGTGCTTACACACAAAGGCAGCTGAGCTCAGAATAAAAATAAGCAATCTTAATATTAAAAATCAAATCCCCACCTAAGGAGTTGAGGGTAGAAAATGCTGTCCCACTTTTAAAACTAGTGCTAGGGCTGAATTTGAATTTTAGTATCAGATAATTAGTTGAACATAATTCTGAAGCACTTAGATTACAGCAAAAGTAAGGGAACAATCTAACTATGTCTGCCTGGCATGCTGAAGTATTTCAAAGGTACTGCCAAAGGACCTGTAGGTGAAACCAGCCCAAGCTTTTAGAAAAACTTGGTAATTCTCCTCACAGGAGGAACATGCAGAGAGAGAATGATTATTTAATGTGTCTTCTTACATATTTTTTTCCCCTCAGGTTAGAGATAATGAAAATAGCAAGGGACTTGTACTGACTGGTTTGTGCAGTACATTGTCATCACCAAAGCATGAAGGAGCCGTTACTTGAATTCAGATGCAAGTTCTGCAGGAAAAAAAAGTCTGCTGAGTAACAGTCTGCCTGATCTGTTAACTAAGAGTGGCAACATGATGGGCTATGCAGAAAGGGACAATAATGATACTTTACTTACAAAGCAATCCATTTGGTGTCTCATGTCTTGCTGAATATGGAATGGTGTTCTGAAATAATGACAAAACATTGATGAATGGGCACATGCATTATTATAGTAGTCAATCTCAAAGTAATGAGATACATGAAATTCTTAGTTATACTGTAATTCTATCAATTATGAGTGTATTCTAAAAACAGGAGTGCTAGGAACAAAGAAAAGACAAGGACACAAGGTAAGATGAGCTCAGGGTCTTGCAATAGCATTGTTTTAATGAAGTAAGGAATGAAGTATTTATCTGCTTTTGGTCAAAGTTCAAGGGCTTCACATCTCAACTTATTTCTTCACTGTTTCTTTTTCTGTATTCCCTTTGTCTTTCCATCCTTAATGTTGTCTAAAGGCTTCATAGACTTTTTGCTTTATTTTTGCAATTTATTCTACATCATATGGAAAGCTAAACTGTGCCATACAATCCACATGATATTAATAGTCCGAAGCAACCAAGATAATTGTAGATGAATGTAGGTTTTAAAAATATAGCCAGGTGGAGACTTCGTTGTTTGACTTTAAAATTGTGCTAGTCATTATTTTCTAATTCTGCCAATCACAGGAATACAAGATTAGAGAGACCTAAACTATACACATGTACAGAATATTAAATAGTAGGGTGGTGGT
>VWYK01098690.1:31466-41585 GCA_013399775.1 Semnornis frantzii
CCCCATCCCGCCCTGGGCCCGCGGCGGGCGCTGCCCCGCCCCTCCCGCCCTCTCGGAGAAGGGGCCGCGCGGCCGGGGCGATTCTCCCGCAGCCGCGGCGCTGGGGTGGCTAACAAAGGGGGCGCCAGGGCTGAGGGTGGGGCCGCCGCAGGGTAGGAGTGGAGGAGGCGGCCGGGAACGACTCCTACAGAAAGTTGTGGCTCTGCCAGCACACGGGAATCTCCGCCACCGGGCGACGGGGCGCGGGGAGGAGCCGGGCCTGGCCCTGGGGAAGCGGGACCGCCTCCCGCCGCCGTGGCCGAAGGGTGAGTGGCGGCGGCGGGTTTTTGTCGGTGGGCGCGCCTCTGGAAGCGAAGCTGCCCCGCGGGGAGGCGACGGGTGCCGCGGCCCCGGGAAGGGCATGAGAAGGAAAGTTTTCTTTCCCAACTCTAAGCCGGTGAAGAGAAGAGGGGGGCGTGAGGGCGTAACACCCGTGGCTCGGGGCACCTGCGGGCGGGACGGGGCACCTACGGAGAGCGGAGGCAAGGGGCGGCTCCGCCGCGGGGGTGCTCGAGGGCCGGCGGCACTGCTGCAGCCGCGCACCTCGCGGGCAGGAGTTGCCGGCACGCCTGGTCGCCCAGCGGGTGAAAATCTCCGCGGAGGGAGCGGGGAAGGCGGCGGCACGACAGGGCGGGGAGCTGATCGGGGCCGTGTGAGGGACCCGTCCCGCGGAACTGCACTCCCCCTGCCCAGGAGAGTGGCTTCGTGGCTTCTTCCACTTGCGGCTCGCACGATCTCGGGTCGGGCGGAGGAGTACTCCTGCCCTTAGTCAGTTCGCAGCTGGAGCATGCACCAGCCCGGCAGGAGCGGGGTTCCGTGGCTTTGTCGCCTCCCTCTCAAGCTGGGATGTCCCATTTGGTACCAGCTGGGTGACCGCTGGTGACGGTACCGCTACAAGGGCTGTGTCTTGCCCCTTTGGGGTGCACGCGTTGGCATGAGACACCCTCTCGTCCCAAGATCGCTGAAGCTTTACTTTAATGACTAGCGATTAAAGTGTCTGGCAGCACCCTTCTGTGCTACATGACTTGTTAAATCCCTTAAGACGTCCCTCGGCAGGGTCACAGTGAATGGCTGGTCGGCCGCCCTGTGGGTATGGCTGGCAAGACTGTCCCGGCCTGCGTGTTCCGTGTGGAGTCGGTCTGTGCAGCTCGTGGAGTTACCGTGCCCCCCTGATCGTGGTCCTGTGCTGTAGGTGCTGGTGCTGACTTGGGGCTCTCCATGGGAACACTCTCCGGACAGATTTAGGCTGCACCCGTGGCGTACCCCCAGCCCGTGAGCATGGCCTGGGTCTCTGACCAGGAAGAGGGACCTGGTGGAGGACACAACGAGTTTAGTGACATCATTAAGTCCAGATCAGGTAAGCTGTTGAGACAGTGTTCACCTGGGTGCGATGTGTTGAGGATTTTTTTTCTTTTTTTTTTTTTTTTTCCTCCATATGTGTAACTTCTGACATCAACTTGCGTTTTAAAAAAGCATATTTTTCCAACTTTTTTTGAACAATATATTGGTAGTACAGTGAGTGGCTGATGCTACTCTTGTAGCTGTCCTACAAGTAAGTAATAGTATGCGTAGATATCTAGTGTGGGGTTGTTTTTTTTTTTTTTTGACGGTGTTAGGCAAGTCTGTTTGGGATCCACCTTCTGCATTATAATTACCTCTGCTTTTGTAAATAACTATGTGCTTATAGTGCGCTTATGCAACCTTGTGTTGGCAGCTTTTATGTTTATTCTCAGATGCTTAAAATGGCAACTGTAGCTGCAATACTGTATCTCCTAAAAGTGCATCCGTGATAGTACTTGTGCAGTAAATTTATGTGCTTCCGCCCTAATGTAAACCGCTTGTCTAAGGCTACTTGCTCAGGCATTTCCTCTGGCAAAACATTCACATAACAGATCTGAATGTTATTGGAAAAATATGTGGGCTTTTTTTGTTTATTTTATGTCTGAGTTTTCTGAGGTGCTGACAGATGCTGGGATGGGTAAGCAGGTACTCTGATTTTAGCAGAGGGAGAATGGAGGCTTTGTAGGTGCAGGAGTGAATTATTTAAACCCTGACAGCAATTTATGATACCTAGAGACTGAGTGCTTGCTTCTCTAACCTCAAAGACTCTCTTTTCTCTCCTAAATTCAAAATACTTCTGTTGTCAAAAGGTTTCCTTCGATATCTGAAACCTAAATGTGTTTTTAAAATGTTCCATACAATCAAAACTGCAGCTGTTTGGTTGGTGGTGATTTGATATGACAGACTATGTAGGATGCTGGTTAGAATCTGGATCCCGTTGGTATTTGACTAATTTGTCTCTCAGATTTCTTCTTTCTGAGGAATGACACCTTTGCTGGAGGCCAGTCTTCCTCTTGACTTCTGAAAGTGTGGTTGATGAAACAGAAGTGCTTGTGGTTTTTCATCTCAGATTCTGGAGTGCTGGTTTACATTTTCTGCTGTTACTTCGAAACCTCTGGATATAACTGTATTTGATTACACGTGTAGTCAGTATGTGTAAAGGCTTTGAGTTCAGGGATCACTGGCAGACAGTTTGCATATCTGTATGCAAGCACTGCAGTTTTATAGGATGTCTGAGGAAGCACAATCTGTATTTCAGATTTTCCTTGGATGAGCAAATTGTACAGTAAGTTCTGTTGTTTTGGTTAGGACAGACAATTATAAATCTCCTTTTACAACTGCTTTAACTGTTACCTTCTCTGATAACAAGAAAGTGATGTATATTCTAATACAAGGGTAAAAACCTTGTGCATTGAATTAAAAATAGTGACTGAAGATAGATCCAAAATACCTTTTCTAAATAATACACTGGTTTTGATCTGAATGTGCAATTTCTGCAAGTTAATTGCTGTACTATATATCTCAGATTTGAACCACACAAGTGAACCTGTGGGAGGGACTTCCTAATGAAAGGGCTGAAGTTTCCTGAAGTATATATAGCAGCAAATGAAAAGCTAGTTGTCAAGACTGGGAAAAATATTGCAAGCTATACTTCCATTTTTCCTAGCTATCTGGAAAAGCAAATGTTAATTTTGATACTTAGACAACACAGTTTTCTGCTGTGGAGATGTCTCCAGTGTGGGATGTTTGTCACAGTGCAAGTGACTGAGGTATAGTGTTAAGTGTTACCTTGTAACTTAATATTTGGGGTGCCTGGGGGTTTTGAGGCTACAAGAAGCAGAACCAGACAAGGTTAAGGATCTCCAATTCGTTATAAGAATGGGCTGTTACTCTGTTTTTTGATGCTCATCTGTTCATCACCTGTGATATGGGAGATATCTAACACTTTGATTACAGCATGCAAATTTCCATTTAATGTTTAATTCTTAAAAATTAAGCTACAAACCCTGCTTCAAGTGGGTAAAAATCTTCAAGTGACATGGCATAATATTTTTAGTCCTATATATTTTTATCTCTTTATATTTTTAAATAAGAAGAATGAAAACAGTTGACTTTTTTCTCTTACAAATAAGTATAGTGTTCTCCTGTATAAGGATCATGGCCATGTAAAAGATAGACAATTGTCCATGACACTTTTTGTTTTTTTTTTTTGGTGAAACAGATCACCGAGGTCTCAGAATATTGTGGCTATTTAAAAGCAGTTAAGATACATGGCTAGACCACCTACTTTGTTATAACTTGGGAGAAACTGATCATTTAGCATACTAGAATCTTTAAGAGGTCAGGCCTATACAAAGGGTGGTGCTAGTGAAAGTGTTTCTAGATATTTGAGTACAAATGTAAACTTTAGTCTTTATTGGCCTGTCAAACTGAATATATTGTCTTCTCTTGCAGTCATTGCTGCTTCAGTTATATTTGGAAAACTGGGAAGCAGCTAGGAAGCTATAAAAGTGGTACTGTTAATACATTGGTTATTGAAATCTTGAGATTAAAGTTACTCTCGTGATGCTACTAAGACACACACATTTACAGCTGTTCAAAGCTATGTGGTGTCCTTCTGTGCCTGTTTTTATGAGCAGAACAAGTGAGGTAGTTTTTTCCTTAATGGTTTGTAATTGGTGATCTACCAACATACCATGTGAAGGATATAGGAGAACTGCAGAAAATAATAATTTTTCTATAAAGCAATCAAAATGAACTGCAGATTGGATTTGATTTGTTGCTTGTGGAAAAAATTTGCAGGATTTCATGGACAGTAAAAGTAATTTTCCAGGTATCTAGTTCCAGTGTCTAATCCTTTGTGGAGCTCAAATTTGGAGGCCAAAGGATAAAAGACTCTGAACAAGATCCCTGTGTGTTGTCCATTGTTGGAAATACTTTTTCCTTCAGTACTCAGGAAGAAAACTTTCTGTGGATGTGCTTTATTCTATATATGTTGTAAGCATTAAATGCTTGATTTTTTTTTTTTTTTTTCAAAGCAAAAGAGTTACTGTTGTTTGTATTGTGTTCACCCATCCCCTCCCTCATAATCTTCTTTTTGTGACTTGGAATATTAAAAAAGAAAGTAAGACTCTCTCTGTTGTCCAGTTAGTATTTCTGATTTTTCTGCTGGATATGTCTGTTCTTTGATTTGATAGTTTGTTGGTACAGA
Organism: Semnornis frantzii; assembly: GCA_013399775.1. NCBI lineage: Eukaryota > Metazoa > Chordata > Aves > Piciformes > Ramphastidae > Semnornis > Semnornis frantzii. The sequence goes on from VWYK01098690.1 coordinate 36,058, forward strand.
TCTACTTATAGCTACAAGTTATTTTTGAAGATGCATCTTCTGTAGTTAGACTACAATATGATGGTGACCAAAACTGCCTTTAAAATAACTTTCAACTGTGGTAATTATAAAGGAGGCTGCCTTGTATTTGCAGAAGAGCCAAGTGTCTTTTTGGTTCTGTTCTGCTTGCACCGATGGTAGGTGCTACTGGCTCTGTCTGACATTTAAGGGATAGGATACTTCTCCCTGGATGGTTGTGTTTGCTTTATATATTTGTGAAAAGCATTTATTTAGCATGAGCAGCTTGTGTTATGTCCGTGTGATTATTTGCTATGGAAAAGCAGTTTTCTCTTTTTTTATTTTCCTGTAGTATAACCTGATTTATATCTTTGAAAGGCATCTTGTGCAGATAGGTGAGCTGTCCTCCTTGCAGTAGCTCTCAGGAAGGAATGCTGTGGGATGATTGCCTTACAGTGGTGAAAACAGCGCTGTCATCACCAGGCTTGAAGAACAGATGAGTCTTTGCTATGATTAATTATGGAAAAAAGACAAACTCACTTAAAATCTGTCATGATCGCTTGGAATGGTAATATATAATTAAACAGTAAGACATGACAGGAAAAACATTTCTGCAAGATTACTCTATGCCTCTGGTGCATTTTAAGATATGAGTTCCTGTCTAAATTGAGGGGAACTTAATTCTCCTCATCTACCTTTCATTTTTAATTACATCAGATATCTTTGACTAAAAGACTGCTTGAGAAATAGTAAATTATTTTTGGAGTTCCTGAATAAGGCTCATTCTGCGAATGGCTGTTGTCTGTCTATCCTTATGAAGCAGCACTTATGTGATTGGCAGCCCCTTTGCTCCAGGATCTCTGCCCTGCAGTGCCACATGTTGCCTTTGGAACCGGTTTCTTTGTTCGTGCCTCTCACTACCAGATTGCTGTGGACCAAACATGCTGCTTCTCATTGTCATTTTGGCTCTGTTGGTGTGAAATGGCCAGGAATTGTTAGAGTTGCAGGCAGACTCTTGGGATTCTGTCAAGTGGGTGCAGAGCTGACGAAGCTGGTTTTGCATTATGTGAATAGGGACACTGGTGCAGCGTGTCTGCGGATAAAATCTTAAAGGCAAGTGATAAATTTGCTGCTGCTTATTTCTAGCCACTAAAATGACTGTTTTTTAAAACTGGACTTTTAGTTTGCTCTAGCCTGGCTCCTTTCTCTTGTTTGTATCGATTTCTTTTCTTGCTCTGTCTACTGGGGACAGATTGGATGCTGAAAATGAAGACAGTTCTAGGGTATTGCCTACCAGTTTATGAAATAGCAGATATATAAGTACCAGGCTGGTTTCTTCTAGTCTGATTGGTAGGTGAAGAAAGACCATATGTTGCTCTGTGTTTGAAGCACGATTTTGCCTTGGAATAGAAATCGAGACTCTCTGGGTAAGGGGGAAAAAAAGGCAACCCAACAGAAAAACCCAAACCATAAAAGCAGCCCATTGATGTGTGGGCCCTGCCAGGAAATGAAGACATAACTCTGGGCAAGAGCTGCTATGTGAGGCACTGTGTGCTGTGTGTTAAGAGTTTCTAAAGAGATCTAAAAGTCAGGGTGGAGAGAAGCAGCTGCTGGTGGTGTAATACACTCCACCCATGGGGATCCTGTGGAGAAGGTGCACAAGGAAAGGGCAGACCAGAAGCAATGCTAAGTTCTTGGCTCACCCCCAACAGCACTGTGAAGCTCTGTCCACCCTTCTCCCATCAGGTCTAAGGGAAAAACAGCCTCTCGTACAGTATCATGAAAATATTTTTATGTGCAGAGAAACTTTCAAAGTTCACAGCATCAGGCATCTTAGAAAAAGCTAACTGTGCTGTGTTAATACATTTCAGTAACTGTACCTGATTTTCTTCATCTTGAGTCCTAGCAGAATCCCTTGTTCACAGTCTGTGTGTGTTGGGGCTGATTGTGAGCCAAGAGGAGTAGAGCAGCATTCTGATAGTCTTTTGAATGCAAGTATGTGGGGAGGTGGACTGGAATATCATTGTGGGTGATATGCATGGGGGCATGAGCTTAACTCATGGTGCTTCAGGACAGTATAACTGCTCTGCAGCATGGATTGCTGTGCTTGGAGCCTGCACAATCGACTTTTTATGTGTTGTATGGTATCCCTCCTTCAAAGGAAAAGGCACAATTTTAACAGTGTAGCTGTTCTCACTCATCCTGGGAGCTGAGATGCTCCTAGCCTGAAGTTGGGGAGAATTGCATTTATTTGGCTGCCTTAATAATAGTCTGAAGAATGTATAACAGGGTTTAAACATTTTGAGGTGGAAGGCAGGAGATGCCTTGTCTGACTTTTTATTGTCTGGATGAAAGAATAAGTTCTAGCACTCCATGCTTTGTCAGAAGTCTATTTTATGTTTTCCTTCACTCAGTGTGTTTCTGGAATGAAATGGGGAAGCAAGCTGAGCCGTAATTTCAGAAAGCGATAGTATATTCTCAGAAGGAAGCTAAGAGTTTTAAAGGTAACAACAAAAATAACAGGCTAAGGAAACAGAAGAGCCCTTTGGCACCTGGGAGCTTAACAGAAGACAATGATTTGGCTCTGTTGCAAGCCATAGTTTTGGGAATGAGGGAATAAAATATGGTCTTGTAAGTTTTGCTGACTTTGCAGCTGTATTTACTTTGATTATTTGACCTGAGTTGGACTCAGGCCCTAGTAGAGCCCCCAAAATAGAACCAAACTGCAAACACTTGCAGTTGTACTTTGTAGCGATTTATCTGTGGGACCAACCTCTTGCAGCTGGTACTGAGTTGCTGGTCATGCATGGTGCTTGCTGGGGCTGCGCTGGACTGTTTGTCAGTGGGGAGGCTGCTTGAAGATGGTCAACTGTAACAGGTAGGGTGCGGGAGTCACAATTCCTTCTTTGGAGGGAAGGGTTGAGTCTGGGTATGTTATGCGGTTATGTCTTCCCTGTGACTGTCTGACCAGCTCTGAATGTGAATCACAGCTAAGCAGTAGAGGCTGGTTGTCAATGGAGACCCATCTACAGCTGTGCCAGTGACCTTCTTGTGAATTACAGAATATATCTGGTTGGAATAGACCTCAAAGATCATCCAGTCCAACATTCAACCCAATACTGAAGGGTCAACACTAAACCATGTCCCTAAGCAACAGGTCCACCCACCACTTGAACACCTGCAGGGATGGTGACTCCACTGCCTTGAGCAGGCCACTCCAGTGTTTTATAACCCTTTCAGTGAATAAGTATTTTCTAATACCCAGCCTAAACCTGCCCTGGCACAGCCTGCATCCACTTCCTCTAGTCCTGTCACTTCTCATGAAGGAGAAGAGGCTGTCATCCTTGCTCCAACCTCCCTTCAGATAGTTGTAGAGAGTGATGAGATCTCTTCTCTAGATTGAACAACCCCAGCTCTCTTAGATACTCCTTGCAAGACGTGAGCCTCGTTGCCCTTCTCTGGACACACTCCAATATCTCAATGTCCTTCCTATAGCGAGTGGCCTAGAACTGAACACAGTGCTTGAGATGTGACCTTACCAGTGCTGAGTACAAGGGGAGATGATGTGTTTGCTTTTAAATGAATATCTAAAAATGCAGAGTATTAGTCTTTTGAGTGCATGGGACAGATGCATTAAACATGTTGATATTGCCTAGCTTCATTGGTAGCTTCCCTTGTAATGAGGCAGCTCCTATGCCAGGGAAGCATTCTCTAGTAGCCTAGCCCCTTCTTAGGTATGGGGATCTCCTGCTGGGGGTGGAAATAGTGAAGGGCTGCCAAGTCTTTAGCTGGTGAAGATAGGACATCAGTGTGTTTTAGCAAAATTCCAAGTTCTATATATTAAAAAAAAAGTGGATGTATGCTGGTCGGAGAGGATCTGGCTACGTGACAGAGATTAGGTAAGTATTCTTAAGGTTATTTTGCTGATCTATGTACATCATCACTTCTCATCCAGAAATGTAGTGGTAATGAGGGTGCTTTCTGGTCTTCAGTGCCTTTTCCCTTCACCTTGTGGAAATTCAGGAAGACCCACTATCCAAAAACTCAGTGAAATGCTTTTGTAGAGGAATTTGACAAACATGAAAGGACAGTCACTGGTTTATGCATTTAGCTGTGGAGAAGCATGCACTTAAACCATGAAAGAACAGGCTTTGTTGGGTCTATTTAGTTCATTTAATAAATAACTTTAGTTCCTTTGTGCTCTGCTTTTGTTGCCTACCATCAAATGTGGTTTTTGCTCCCCTCCTAATTTAGATCATGGCAGCGGACCAAAGGAGGAATATGCTCCTAAAATGTTATGATACAAATTATTGATCAGAGAAAAGTGTTCTGATAGCTAAGTTCTGAAATGTTTTGCCAGCTTTTTTGTTGTTATCAATTTACCACACTATCCCAGGTGAACAAGGAAGAGTAGCTTGTGCACGAGTAACCAATGAAAGAGATTTGTTTGAACATTCTGTAGGACCATGCTGGAAATAAAGTAAATATTTTTGACTGTTTTAATTTTATTTTGTTATTTTAATACTTGCAAAATATGATTGTATTAAAAGAGAATAAATAAAGTAATATTTAAATGACAGCAGACTGATAGTTTTCTGTTCTCTCTAACCTTTCACTTCTGTTGCAGCTTAATGACCATAGCTACAGTCAGCATAAATAATTTCCAGAGACAGTTCATTGCTCTTTCTTTCTGGTTTCTACATGTGCATCTTGCTCTTGGATGAGGCTTCTCATGGAAATTCACAGGAACATACTCTGTTAATGTAATACCATACCTCTTTCTTGAGAAAAGACTTCGTGGAAGTTGAAAGTTTGATAGTGTTCCTCCAAATAGTGTTTTATTTTCTCTGGGACAGTGGTGCATAATCTTTTTGTACTGAATGCTGTTTCTCTGTATTCGGGGTTTTTTCTTTTAGACCTGAGTGTAGTGTCCAATTGCTACCTTGCTGGTTTGATTTATTGAACTTAATAATTGAAATATTTTGTAAAACTAATTTAACACACACTTATTTTTACTTAAAGTACATTTACATGCTTTATGACCTGTACAGAGGAATAATCTGGTTTGGTAGGGTGTGAGATTAATGCAGTGCCCAAGTACTTGCGGGTGAGGATGCTGTTTCTCCCTGGCACACTAAGGGTATGCTCCATGCTGCTGCAGGTTTGTAGCTGTTTGTGGGCCATGAACCCTGTTGCATCCTTGGGACTCCATGCTCTTACCTCTTGACTGTTGCCTGAGTGTCTCAGGAAACTTCCATTCCTCCTTGCAACACACTATGCAAATAGAGCATTTTTGTTTGAATATTGTGATAATTCAGGACAAAAAGACACTTAAATAGTCAAAATCCCAATTCAACCCCCTCTAAACCCATTGTTCTGGTTTCACTGGACATTGAGAATTTATCAAAGCTGTGTCTTGCTGTTTCAGTAGGATGAGTTAAAGGTTGACTGTTGTATTAATGCAGTGTTCTGAAGGGCAAAACCAGAACGTCCAAAATTGAACAAAAAAAAAAAAAAAAAAGGAACAGGAA
>VWYK01098690.1:41619-65206 GCA_013399775.1 Semnornis frantzii
AAGAAAGCCACAAAACGACAAAAAAAAAAAAAAAAAAAGGAACAGGAAGAGTTCAAATGGGGTTGTAAATGGGTACAAATGTCACCCCACTCTATGGTCAGTGGGGTTCTTTAATTTTTTTTAATGCTATTGAAAGTTTATTTTTTGCCTTCTGAATGTTAACAGAAAGTTCCTTCTTGATTACATGAAAAATAATATTAAAGGAGAGAAGACTAAAAACTGCCTCTGCTAGCTGTAATTTTAATGAGGTCATTCACAGCATCTCTGTAGATGCTGAGCTTCTCACTTGCTGTTCTGCACTATTGCCTCACCGGATCCCTATTTCCTTCTTCCTTTCTTCCCTAGTGAAAATCAATGCCTAAAAAGCATTGAGAGATGCAGTTTTAACAAATAAACTCCAGCTCTAGCAAAGAGCTTCAAATGCTCAGGTACATTATACCACTAGTGGGTATAAAGCTTTTTCTTCTGGGTATTGGGAAACTGATGGCATCAGTTTGCAGCATGTTTGCATATAGACACTGTTCTTGATCCTTTCTGATCTGAAGGAGACTAGATCAGTCAAGACTTCCAGAGGTATTGAGATGCAGAAGTGTTTGCTGCATCAGCTGTGGTGGTATCTGTTATTTCTTAGTCCTCCAGCACAGCCTGTCTTTGAATGATACCTCTTGAGAGTTTGGAAAAATGCCTTTTTATGACAAAAGGACTAGTGTGCTGTTTGCATCTTTCTTACACAACAGTGTTTGCATGACAGAAGAGAGCATGAGAATCTGATACAAGGTTTCAGGACTGACTTCTTGGGGTCTTTATGTAACCCCTTAAGGAAGTGAGGCACTGACCTGAGAACAGCCAAGTTTGTGTTTGTTGTTTTTTAATCTGAAGCAGCTGTTTAGAAATGTTTTCATTTAGCCTGTAATGAAATGGTTGCTAAAACTTGGGAAACTTGAAATTAATAGATTCCATGTGAATTGTGTTTTGTTGCTCACTTTTTTTTTTTAAGGGGAAATAATTTCTATTCTAGTTAATGAAGAATAGTTGGTTTTCCAAATCTTTCTGAGCTAAGAATTTCCTGAGTTCTTTGAGGCCATCTCCTCTACCTGTAATCTGCTGGAGTGGGTTTTCTGTCTCTGTATGGCAAATAACCTTCTCTTCTCAGAAACCAGTGCTAAATATTTCATCATTGTTTACGGATAGTAGTTAATTTGCATACATAATGACTAACAGTATTGGATGTGTTCATCTCCTTAAGGAAGATGCAGGGACAGAACCACCTGTTTTGATATTTAAAAACAAAAGTAATCCCAAACAAAATGCAACCTCCCCCCACCCACCCTCAAAACAACACAACAACCAAAAAACCTCAAACCAACTAAGATTCCCCAAAAACAGTTTCTTAATTGATGATTCCCAAATTTTCTCTGGTTTTAAAAGAAGAGTTAATTTTGAGTGAGGCACTTGACATGGTTGGAGTGTAACAGAGCTCTTTGCATGTTGTGCCATATCTCTAAAGAAGAGAAATTACTTTCATTTACATATTTTCATGTCTCTAAAGGGAAGGGGTGCAGTGTAAGGAAAGAGCAGTAACTGGTCTCACAAAATAGGTTGCTTTTGGGGGCTGATCAGCCCTTGATTTGGTAGTTGGAAGTTATTCCCTCTCAGAGAAGCAGCGAAGTTAATGGTTGGAGTGCATGGGGAAGGTGAGGTCCTGTGGTCTGGCCTGAGGCACTGAGTGTGACAGACTTGGTGATAATAAGTGCTGTTTTCATGTGGCATGCAGTATAAACTAAGCAGCCCTTAGAGCAGAAGGGCCAAACCCGAACATTGGGGACAGAAGCAAACTCTCTCCTCATCCATCTCCTGTTAGCACTAATGCTGGTCTACTATCAGTTGCAAGACTGGGATATTTATCTCAGCCTCCATGTCATAAACAAAATATGATATCAGAGTCTTTATATGAGTGTATAAACTTTTCTTGCTATATACACCTGTTTGGAATGGCAAAATTTGGGCTTGAAAGAAGATGCTTTGATGTAATCGGAGTTAAAATGTGTGATCTTGAATCTAATGAGATATGGTCTGTTTAACAGAGGAAAGATGTGGCACATACAAGCCACAGATTCATGTAAAACACAATGACAAAATGAAATGGATAACTAGGATAATTTACAACTGGGACAACTTCGTTCGTGGCATTGATTTTATTATAATTTCTCTTGTCTCTGGGGATAACTTGTGGCTGAATTAATAATATTTAAAAATAGATGTCCTGTTCATTTCCAAGTATGAGTATAATAATTTCTAAACATGTTATGCAGTTTCTACCAAAAATAAACTAAAACACTCTAAACTTTGTTCTCTGAAAAACATATTTCTGTTTTTTCCCAGCAGTTGCATGCTCTTTTCATTTTTTTTCCCCCTTTTGTTTTTGGTATGTGCACGCTCTGTTCTTCCTCTATCTTGTTCAGATCATGGCTTTTCCTTCGGTTGGAGGAAGACTGCAGTGGCTGCCTCAGTGTGCTGCACAACATGTTGAGGGAAGAGCAACAGAGCTGGAGAGGAGTTTTTTCCCTCCTGCCGTTATCCTGGTATAAGGGTTGAAAGATGAATGTGGCAGCTCTGGCTCCTGCCTCGGGATGTGTCGCAGCATGTGGTGGGGCTGTTTGCTGACAACTGGGGACCCCCGTACTTTTTTTCAGGCAGCATCTCTTCCATGCTGTGAACAGAAAGCAGTTTGAGACAGTCTAGAAACCTCGTGAAAATGGTGGAAAATGTCATAATGCTTTTTTCCTGATGAACTCTCTTGCCTCCCTGGCTTCACCTCTTTGGCCTAGAAGGGATATACAGGGAGGGGGAAAAAGTATTCTTCAAGGATTTAGCTGCTGTTGTAGTTCATCTTTACAGAAGCTAACTGGTTAAAACAAGGTTGTCTACAGAGATACCTGTATGAATATTTGTACAGAGAAGACTTAGTGGAAAATTAGCTGAGGGCAGTAACTACTGATGAGAAATTCAAGGGCCTAATGCTATCAGAGCAGCTGAGCAGGGGAAGATGTAGTAGCTATCTACAGAGGGCCTTGACATTTTAAGGCATCTTCCTCAAAACTTAATTGAACAGCTACAGTTTGCCACTGAAGCTGCTGAGCAGTTTGCAGAGATGCTGCTGGAGAAATAGTGTGTGTCTGGAAGGAGCTACTGGTTCTCTCTGCCAGCTGAAGTTTGTGCAGCACTGTTCCCCTGCCATGCCAGGTCCTCATCTACATTGAACAACGTGCAGAAGTCAATTCTTCCAAAACACAGCTGCAATTGAAGAGGGATTTGGGGTGATGCCCATCTTTCATGTAGTTGCTTCATAATTGGAGCCAACTTGAAATGCTATTTCAGATTTTCAAAGACTTCAAATCACTGAGCATTACCCTAAGCACCAAACTGTAGCACAGGGCAAGATATGGCCCATTCTTAACACATCACACAGCGAGAACATATGCCAAGAAGAGTGTGAGGCCAGGGAGCACCGAAGGCATTTTCAGTAGTCAGTCAAATTCCAACACATGTTGGAGGAAAGAGGGCTCGAATGCATTTCTGCACTAGAGATGTCCTGCCTGATGATCATGTCTATACCCGAAGGCCAAAACAACAGGAGTTAAGAAGCTTGTTCATCAGCTGAAGCTGACACTGAGGCGTCAGTACCAAAACTTGGAGCTGAAAGACGCTTCTCTAGCTGTGATGGTTTGGGAGTTCCCCGCCCCCCCACTTTGTAAAATGACCCAGACTAGAACTCAGACATCTGGAAGTTAAGGACTGAAGCTCTATATGAAGCTCTATTTACAGCTCAGCACAATGTACAAGCAGAGATATACACTATAGACAGGAATAGTTACAGACATATACAAGGTCAAGGTAATATAGACACACAACACCCCTCCCAGAAATCAGAGACCCCAGGAGGGGCTCCCAACCACCCTTCCACCTTCTCCCCACCCCCACACCTTACCCCAAGGTTTGCCTTATGTGCAAGGTGAGTTTGGAGGATCGGCCGGAGGGGGGATTAGAAAAAAAGTGGTTAATGGAGTTATTCAGCAGAGAGGAGAAAACCAGAGCTAGCAGAGAGCCCAAAATGCTGTGCTCCATGATGCAGACTGCCTTATCTTTTTGTTTTGAGTACCTTTTCTAAACATCTCAGCAAGCCTATGAGTGAAGTAGACATCACCATTGTTTTCCTTCACAGCCTATAGTATAATTTTCTCTATTAAAATATTCCAATTAGCTCAAACCAGCACACTAGCTGAAGAGCAGACTTACTGTAGTTGTTTAATTGAGGTGAGAGAATGATCCTAAATTTTGTTGTTATCAGAGTCCAAATAATTGAGATGGTTAGAAGGAAGAGGAGCTTAAGGGGGAATTTTGTCACCAAATAGATAAGGAAGGATCCTTTTGACAAGAAACATGGAGGATATGTTCAAAGAGCTATTCCTCAGTTGTCTGGTGCTGTCAGTGGGCGCTTAATTGCGATGCAGGGTTTGCATGCTACAGAGTGTGTTAGCTCAGGCATGGTGGCGTTCTGGTGCTGAGGTGGCAGGTGTGCTTGTTAGTAACATTATGCAGGGTTATCCTGGTCAAATGCCACCTAGCTTTATGGTCTCTGCTTTGCATTCAAGTGATTGACTCCACCATATAAATGAATGTGAAGTATGCTGTGGTTGGCGTGGCTGAGTCTGATTCTTGGTGACTTCCTGAGTGAGGCTGCTGTAATTTGGGGCTCCTAAATTCCCTAGGAATCATGTGTGATGTGTGTTGTCAGTGAGCACAGCCGAGGAAGGTCCCTGCCCAGCAGAGGAATGTAGGTGTGGTAAAGGGCACTTTCACATTGCAGTAGCTTCTTCTTACAGCTACTTTAATTTTGCTTGTGTAGCTGTCACTGGATCACTTGATACTACACCTAGGTTAGGGGTTACTGGGTTAGGTCAGGGATCACTCTAGCATGTAATGCCCACTTCTGAGACAGAATAAATTTTCTTCAACAAGAACTGGAGTAGAAGAGGAAGAGGACTATGTAACACCTGCTATATGCCAGAGTTTATGGCTTTATGAATAGAGAACATAATTCAATGCATATGTATTTGTGGTATTCCAGGTAAAACATAACATGGTGTAGTGGTTTCTTTGTGATTTTTACCACTGAGAGTGGCACTAAAGCTCTGAAAGATCCCAGAAACTGACCTGTTGTAGGCACCTAAAATTTGTTTTTACTCTCATTTCTTTCCAATACAGTGTTGAAGAGGTCTTGGGCTTTTGTGTTCATTCTTAAAGAATTCACTGGCCTTATTTTAGGAGTTTAAATTTAGTTTCAGGATTAAATCTGTGGTTGACAACGAAGTCCTCTCTGAAGTAGTCCAGATCTGTCAAATTGGAAGAAAATGGGATCCATTTTCAAATGTTGCCTCTGGAGCTGGCTAGGAAAGAATAATTCACGTTGGGTGATGTAATTGCATGCTTGCATGGAGGCTTTGGTTCTTGTGTAGTTTGAGTGGGGAAAAAAAGAAGAAAGCTTTGAATTTGCTGTCATTTGTTGCCTTGGAAGTCCTGATATGTACTTTTCTCTACAGCACTGCCCTGCTGCCACTGAGCAGGGGGAGCTGGGATAGAGCAGAAACCATTAGGCAGATGGTGAAAATGGACTATACCTATATAATGTTCAGTTAAATTGTCTGAGAGAAATGAGGACTACTTAGAAATGTTTTGCTGATTCGTTTTCCATGCTAGTTTTATTACAGTCTCTAGCTTATACTGGGGATTTATACTTGTGTTTCTATATAATAAAAACACATGAAATATGCAGCTGAGTTCCATTTTGTTGCCTGGGGGAAGAAGGAAAAGGTTTGAAAACCATGAGTTCTCCTGATGTACTGCCCTATCGAAAGATAATGTGCCACAGTGGTCATCTGAAACAAATATATGTGGCCTAGGACTGGTGCAACCTAATTAGGAAAGTACTCCATGTAATTTGTGTGGGTATGGGAAAGATGGTAGAAATTGTGAAATGAACTGTAACTCTTTATTCTTGTTTCTTAGAGTCTGAAAAAGCTGTCTTACGAATTTGGATTCTTATGTGTGCTAAACTGATGCTTCTTTCATTTGTAACAAAATTCTCACAATTGTTTTTTGGAGGAAGAAGGCAGAAAAAGGAGTTTTGTTCTTTCTAAAATAGAATGTCTGCCTGGTATTCTCACTTGCAATAAGGCTCCTTTCATACTATTCTAGCACTCAAAAAGGGCCTTAACTTGCTCTCCTAGTAAGAACCTCTTGTGCTGCCAGAAAAAAATGTGAAGAGGCTGTAGACATTTGGGGCTCAACTCTCATCTACAGTACAATGAAGAAAAGGAAGTAATAAATTCTTGGCTCTACTGAATTTAGCAGAGCCAGAAGGTTATCAGCTGACAGAGTAGATGAGTTGTAATTATGATAACTAATGTTTCTGGAAGTCTTTTAAAAAGCAATTGAGTTAATTGTTTGATCTTGGTGAGAGGCTGTGGTGGCTGGGATGCAGTGTGGTGTAAGTGGGAAAAAAAAAAAAAAGATGTATTTGAATTGTCTGGGACTTGCCTTTTTACCTGCCATCTATCTGTATTGTGACTTAACAGAGAATATTTTTTTTTTTCACTTTTCTTTTTATTCCTTTTTGGATTGATAAACTGAACTCTGGTAGAGTTTGGAATCTGGAAGGTATCACAAGAGCCTTCTCGAAAGTCTGGCGAATATTGAAATCTAACTGCAGTGAGAAATAGCATAATAGAGTTTGCCCCTTCTGTGTAAGGTGGATGTAGGTTTTATAACTCTTAACTATTTTGCACACTTTTTTGGATGTATGTAATTAATGCACAAAACAGAAACAAAAGATAACTTATGGTTAAGTTACTATTTTTTAACTAAGGGATCCTTAGTTAATGAAGATTAAGATTAATTAAGGAAGACAAGACCAAGTTTTTATTATATGTAGAATTTTTTCCTTACCAGTCTTTAGATTTCCACCCCCCCACCCCAAACCATCTTCTGCAGGACTTGGAGTGACAAGAGTACAGCTGGGATGGGTCATCCAGTTCATCTCCTCCAGAATCATTTGGCTCATTACAAACAACTGTCTGCTATTTATTCAAATGTTGGTAGCATAAATAGATAAGCTGCTGCTCTATTGATATTCCAGTGTGAAGTCAGAGCGAGCAGGTTTAATTATATCTTGTTAATGAGAGGTGATGTACTAATACAAGTTGGGCGTGGGTTTTTTTTTTTCTTTGCTAAAAACTTATGAAGAGAAAAAAGGTTTGTCGAAACTTGCAGTTAAAATCCCAGGGCAGAGCATTAGTGCAGTGAGCTAAGCATGGATGTGGTTGTATAGCTACAGGAGATCTTTATGGCAGTTATTCAAGAATATCTTTGAATATTTAAACAGTGAATTAACGCCATAGTTAGAGGAGGTTTGGCAGAAAATCTTTCAGGATCTTGCAGACTGGTCCATGCAAAGTTAGTGGTTTCTTTGTGAAAAAACCCCAAACAAACAAAAAACCCTAACAAAACCAAGAAACCCTGAAACCAACCAATGTCCCACCCACCCACCAACCAAAACACACAAGAAAACCCTAAACAAAAAACACATACAAAATGTGCTGAACAAGGAGGTCCAGTGTTGAATTTGGTTGTGTGATTCTGCAAAGGCATCTTGTGTTATGGATTATCATTTATTTGATCAGACTTTTATTTTAAAACTGCTTATACAGGGGAAGAGCTTTGTGCCTTCTGCAGTGGGTATTCATATAGACCTTATTAAAGATTTTTCATAAATTGCAAGTTGACCTCAGCTTTGATAAATCTCTTGGTCTGTTCTGGGTTACTGGAGTTAATGTGCTGTAGAAGAAAAGTTTCTCGCTTTCCAGTTGAAGTGGAATTTGTTGTTCCATGGATAGATTTGAAGAGCATTCACTTAGTTTTCCTTGATGTTTCTGACCTGACTTGCCTCTTAGAATGTGGCCTTGCTCTTCTTCGACAACCCGACAGTGTGGAGGGGAAACCTGTGTAGAGGATGAAGAATAATTCACTTTGAAGAATAAAATTTGATAAATGTAGATGAGTGAGTAAGATCATAAAAGTCTGAGCAACAGGGGCTGGCTGTTAGAAATTACTTAATTTACAGTAGCTGTGGCATTGCGAGATTGAATTCTTGAATTGTGTAAGGGCAGAATAATTTCAGCTTAGCACTCACCTTGGCTCCTCTGTGTGTGTCACACCTGACCCACTGCTCTACATCTGCCATTGCAGGATGCATGGCAAGTAACTCATAGGCATAGGCATCACAATGGGCTTAGTAAAACATCAGCTGTGCTAGGTGGTGAGGTTGAGGGAGAAATTAACCATGCACATCTTTTCAAGTGGGAAGGTAGGGCTAAGCTTAACCATCTGTAGGCAGTTAAAATTCATGACAGAAGGTCAGGATGTTGTACCCTCCGTCACTTATTTCCTCATTACCCAGACCTATGCAAATATAACCTGGTCTGTTAAAATTTAACCCCAAGAGATGACTTTGTGGCAGGCTTTCTAGCCCACAAGAATCAGTGTTGATGCATAAAAATGGGGAGTGGGTGGAAATGCTTGAAATGCCTTAGAAGCCTCTTGCAACTTCATATAAAAACACAATGGCTGAAAAAAAAATCAGGCAACATAACATAAGTGTTCAGTAAGCAATTGTCTAGCAATGTCTGTCTAGGGTGATGAAACAGGCTGACACAAACTGTGCGCTGGTAGTATGTTTAAAATATCTGCTAATGAATTTGTATCCACTTATTACTTAGGAATCACCTTGATTTGTTTTGTAATTAAACCCAGGTACTGAGTTTTTGTATGGCTACTTTTTTTCCCCTTGAGTGTAGTGGTAGTGTTCTTCCATCTGTCTTCTACTTTCCTAGAATCATAGACTCACTCAGGATTGGAAAGGACCACAAGGCTCATCTATTTCCACCCTCCCTGCCATGGGCAGAGACACTTCACACTAGATCAGGCTGTCTAGAGCCTCATCCAGCCTGGCTTTAAACACCTCCAGGGATGGGGCTTTGACCACTTCCCTGAGCAACCTGTTCCAGGACCTCAACGCCCACATGGTGAAGAACTTCCTAACATCCAGTGTGAATCTACCTATTTCTAGCTTCATTCTATTCCCCCTAGTCCTGTCACTACCTGACATCCTAAAAAGTCCCTCCCCAGCTTTCTTGTAGGCCCTCTTAAGATACTGAAAGGCCACAATAAAGTCAACTTGGAGCCTTCTCTCCGGACTGAACAGCCCCAAATCCCTCAGTCTCTCCTCACATCAGAGCAGCTCCAGCCCTTTGATCAGCCTCATGGCCCTTCTCTGGACCATGTTCTAGCACATCCATATCCCTCTTGTAGTAGGGACTCCAGAACTGGATGCAGTACTCAAGGTGGAGTCTCACCAGAGCAGAGTAGGGGAGGAGGATTCACTTCCCTTGACCTGCTGGCCGCACTTCTCTTGATGCAGCCTAGGATCTGGTTGGCTTTCTGGGCCGCAAGAGCACACCGATGGCTTATATTGAGCTTCTCATCCACCAGCACCCCCGAGTCCCTCTCCTCAGGGCTGCCCTCGAGCCAGTCACTGCCCAGCCTATATTGGTGCTTGGGATTGCCTCTTTGTTGTCTACCTCCTCACCTTGTTGTGATTTCTTCAGTTATTTCTGCTGAGAGATGGGAAGAGTGAAGAAGCAACTTTAACTTTCCATGTGTTTAGTTTTCATGAGCTTAGTTCTAGTTTATGGAATTTCTGGGACCACTGAATCACTTCAAAAAGATCCCTATTTCAGTTGGGTGCAGTCTGTCAGTAGAGCTTGCAGTCATTCATCTCTCCTGTTACCAGTCTTGAGTCCTGTCTCTTGGCTTCCTTCAGTGAATGGCCCTGTATATTTCAAAGGTTTAATATTGTTCTTTATTGCATTTTTTTTTTCAGCCAATGCAGCCTAACAGCTGAAATTTGAAGTCCAAAAGACATCTTTATGATATGGTTATAATTTAGGGTCACCATATTGCAACGGTAGCTTATACATTTATTTTTTTAAGGATGAAGCCTGCTTACACTGCAGAATAGTGATTTTCTTTTTCCTTTTTTCCCCCTTCGTCTTTTTTTTCCCCCTCTATTTTCCTTTTTAAAAAAAATCCTCTCAATCAGAAGGGAAAACTGTCTTTGATTCTTTTGCACTATTGATTGTTACAGAGCGTTGGGCTTGACAAATGCCTGTAACATTTGGGTTATTCATAACTCAAATCTCTGACTTTATCAGGGGAAATATCAAGAACATCCAGGAAGATCAACCTTGATCTTTAGCACTATAGCCTTGTCGTCTTTAAGAAAATAAACATCATAAATGAACACAAACAAAAAGCTTACCCTGACTTCCTGCTCCTTTTGCTGTTTTCCCACTGCAGGTATGGGCTAATGCTTTCAACACTGAAAGAAGGTAGAGCTTTCAAAGATTAGTACATTCCTATAACTTGTTGGTGTTTTGGTTTTTTTTTTTTTTTTGTCGTAACTGGGTAGGTAGGTGTTACCCATGTCTAGCTGAGAGAGAGCCAACAAGATTTCTGCAAAGTGGCTCAAATAAAATACCAAATACTAAATATGTTAGTCCAGGTTAAGCAAGGTTATGGGTTTAACTCACTGAAGTTACTGTAAGAGCTGGGGAATGGTTCTGAGAGAGGCTCAGGAAGGAAAAGGCTGGTTTTGAAAAATAATTTTCATGAGTTTCAGCCCTCAAGGAACAACATTTTAAAAAAATGCTCCTGTTCCTACTGCTCCCCCTCATAAAATAAATGGTAAAGTAAATAGAAATGTAACTGCACATCTCTAGCTCAGGTGTTTCTTCCTGGTCTATAAAAGCACAGCCACAGTATAAGGCAGAATATTTTATTTTTTTAAGAGATGGAACAAGATACCATGGAGTTAGGTTTTTGTTATCTTTGTGTATGCTTAAAGATAAGAGAGACAGAGGTATGTTAGATGTGTATGCCTGTGTACAGACAGGTCTATGTATGTATTTAAATTTTTCTTTCTGGGACTTCCATTTGGAAATTGAGACATTCCTGAGAAATGAAGCAGCCCGTTCATGTTCAGAATAATTATACAGTAGTATGTGGAACTAAGATAGTGGAAACTGGTGAGCTGTTACTGGTTGGTTGCTTGGGATAGTGAATCCTCAGCTGGTACTAATATATGTGTCTGCACTTCTTCCATCGTGCTGGAGTGGGAATTCTTGCAACCTGCGCTGAACCACTGCCCCACATACCAGTTGGTAGCAGAGGAAGCTTTTCCACCTTCAGCCTCACTTGTCTCCAGCTAACAAGAGTTACTGGGAGGCAACCAGCAACAAGAGCTTGTGTTGCTTGATTAACTCTGGGGGAGTGCATTGTTAATACAGCTGGATCGCTTGTAAGGGTATGGATTTGTCTCCTTGTCGCATCCAGACTATGTGGGGAACTCCTAGATACTGGGGATACAGGAGATGTCTGTTGAAAACCTTGAATAACAACAATTAATAGAAATGTAGTGTTTTGTAATTTTTTGTTTTGATTGGTTTGCTGCTATTAAGTTATCTGAAATTTGGAGTAAGAATTGGTGTATGCTGCCCTAAAATCCTTTGTCTTCCCCCTTAAGCTTACCTGAGGCATGAAAGGTAGTTCTCTAGGTTGTTACTGGAATATTTTCCTCCAGAATGAAACAGTAGTTGTGTGGAGGATATGTATACTTTCTTACTCACTTCTTTTTAAAAGACAATGCCATAACTGATCTGGATGACCCTTAAAGATTTAACTTTTAAGATAAAGTTCATTAGGGGCAAGAGAAATTCAGAACAGAAGTGACAGACAAAGGATGTTCTTGCTGCTGCTGAATGCTAGTTTCAGGTGGTCAGAGACTTCACATAGTAGGTACAGACAAGAAAGTGGATCACAAGCAAAATTCCATGGAATAATATTTATGACCATTTCTCTTCTGCTTCCCCTTCATCTCCACTCAGTGTTCCTGGCTGGCTTTGGTATCTCAAATGAAAACCAATCTCAAATACTTCCCAGTGACTATTTATGGATCTTGAGTTCAGCAACTCTGCATGCTTAGTAAGGTTAACTTCCAAGGTTTCTCATGTGTTTCTGCCTTTTCTGACATCTGTCAGTTTCTCAGTTACATGTGTGGTGCCTGGATATTGGCATGGGGACTCTGGAGATGTGTGGATTCACTGCTTCCTTCCAACTCTACTAGAGAAAAGCTGGTAATAGTTTGTTTGGTCCAGATACACTGTCTCTTCTCATGGCCAGGAGTCTGAATTTGGAAATGCCTGGCTATGTTTTACTGCTCTTCTGTAAGTTTGTCTCCACCGTTGTCTGTGTATTTTCTTACTTGTGAATATGAAAGTCATCTGTAGTGCTCAGCTGAATGAGCATGGACAGTGGTGATTTCATGTAGTTGCTGGAAAATCTTAGTTTCACTCTCAGCAAGAGCTCCCCACCCAGTTGAGGAGGCTTGTGCAATTCTGTGCTGGACTTGCTCCTCTGAGCGTGGCTTTGTGAAATCAAAACTTTGAATGCCTTTTTAAGCATCATGTATATGGCTTCCTTGTGGTTTCTGTTTGCACTGTATTCACCATTTACTCAGCTTTTTATAATTGTTTTAGGATTTTTCTTCTTCCATTTCCTGCATGCATTTTCATAAATCCTAGTCAGAGGTCTGGCAACAACACTGTTTTCCTAGTCTGCCTAGCTTCCACTTTGATAGTGGATTTTGTGTATAGGCATAAGGGTTGTCTGTGTGATGACCCCTCCCTTTTCTTCCTTGTCTATCACTTGCCGCTGTTTGTGAAGATTGTTCTTTCCAGTGCCAGAAAGGGAGGAGAGGCAGCATTTTTGCAGAGCTTATTGGAAGGTGCTTTGATATTACGGTGATGCTGTCTAGAAAATCTTTTGATGAAGTGGATCTTAGCAATATATGTTTTCTAACCTGGCTTATGTTAAAACACTTGGCTTATTGCAAAAGAACTTTGGAGAAATGCTCAGGTTGACAGTGCTGTAACACTTCTGCATTTCTCTGAAGCTGTTGTGGATGAGAATGCTATTTTGTACTTGCAATGTTTGACAAGCCTTTCTAACATTATCTTAAAATTTGTATTTGAGTGTTTTGTTTTCTTTTTCTTGTTTTTCTTTATTTTTTAGGATGATAGAGCAGTCCATAGAATGGGATTAAATATCTCTTGAATGTTTTACAGATAACGAAGAAAGCCTTTTGTAGCTGGCTATGCTTATAGACTATTACAAGCGTGCTGGAATGGGGACTTCATGGCAGAATCGTTGAAGGAAATTAAATTAACGCTTCCTTATTTTTATAGTAGTATGAACCATGAAGCCGAAGTATGAAATTTGACTTATTTTTCTTTCAGTCAAACAAACAAACTGGTCGAGGCTGCGAAACTTCAGATTCCCACAGGAGCCCTGTAAAATTTTTGTGAGCACTGAACTAGATTGGAAGTGCTCTCCTTTTCCTCCATTTGCACCTTCCAAGCCCATCACAGGACTGATGATCCTTGTTTGACCATTCTTCCTACCCAGCAGCACCCAAACTTGACCATTCCTTGGATCCTCCCAAATCATAATAAACCTCTTGGCTGTTCTGTACAGAAGGTGGGGTTCAGGGGAGGGGAAGCCATACAAGTAAGCTCTGTGATCTGCTTACTTCCTGGTTGGAGCAGTGCTTTTAGTTGGGAACTAGACTGGTTTTGAGGCTGGTGTTCTGAAACAGTGGCAAGCCAACTATGTTATTAGTGACCTTGGTGTTTTTCGCTGGAATTGACTGTTGAGGGCGTGGGGAGTTGAATGAATGATCATGATAGTAACTGAGAAGAGCACTGGCAGTTCCTGTAGTAGTCAGAAAATTCTTGCTGCCTGTATTTAGACAAATACCCTTGTGCCATCTTACTTCTTCTCTATCAAATATAGAAATGCAGTTTGAAATGTACTGAAGCAATTCCATCCAGTGCTTAGGAGAGGCAGTGAGGGCTGTGACTGGGCTTGGGCACTTCTCTGGGCTTGTTTGTCAGATGGAGCTGGCAAAACTCTCTGTGGCCGATCTGGACTTACCCAGAAACCTTGTGTCAGGGGTGGCTATGAGTCATAGTCTGGCTGGGTGCTGAAATGCCGTTGCAGGGTCATGTACAAACTACGTCTATTGTGACAGTGTTGCGTGCTCTCATGTTTGCCCATACCTGCTTTTGTGTGCTGGTGAAAGGAAGTCACACATGGTGTTGACTCTGGGCATGTCCTGTTCTCTACTGTTTCTCCATCCCAGGTGCCTGATTTTGCATGCAAGAGACATACTGGGAGGGGAACACGGTGTTTATTTTCAGTGTCAGTAGCAATTTATGCTCACTTCACTGAGATTGTGCTGGGATGCAATTTTTTTTTTTTTTTTTTGATCCTGCGGGGGGAAGATCAAATATCTGATCACTACTGTATATCTCAGAGTTAGGGGCAAGGAAGTCAATTATGGTGGAATAAGAGATACAAGATTATTAGTGTGATAGCACCTGATGATCATGGGGGAGTAAAAAGACTGAATGAATTGTCTTGTGACTTTGAGAACTGATTGTTCTTTTTGTTTCTTTCCTTAACAATAGTAAAGTTGTTCATGGGAGGAGTAATCAAGTATATGGAGGCGAATGGGGTGAAAGACAGATGGTGGAAAACAGCAGAGTTGAGAGCAGTTGGATGTGAAGCATTTAGGGTCAAAGAAGATTCCTAAAATCTGCTGAGTAATGCAGCTTCTTGACTCTGGTTATTTGACTGCATCTACACTGGAGTTACTTTTCAATAACCAAGGGCACTGCATGCACTCAAGAGTACACGTTTTACCAATGGTAAAAAAAAGTGACTGTTTTTTATGTTAAGTAGCCTTACAAATAATATAATTGCATCTGCATAAAGTTCTGTTTCTGAACTTTGCCCTTCTCCTAAGCTGCCTTGCTTATTTTGCTAAGCTATAAAGGTCTTTGTCATGAGTTTCACCTTTTTTCTTCTAACACGTTTATGAAGCCAGTATGTAGTGGGAGTTTGACATTTTTTTTGTGGCTGACCTGAAGTATGTTTGCGATTAGAAAGTGTTTTGTTTTCTTTTTGAGACAGAGTTTGTTATGGGGAGCGGAATGTGTAATAGCTCAATGGTCTTAAAGTCAAACACAGGCATCTATAAGCAGACTAAATAAGCAAGAAAGATTAATTGTAACATGATTAGCATGTAACCCGATAAAAGGTTTAAAAACAAACCCCAAACAAAAAAAAGCAGCAGTGAGCTATGTACTACTTCATTCGCAGAAACATATATGTAACAGTCTAACTGTGGGAATACTACAGTTGGATCATAAACTATTGGTAACGAACACAATGTGATGTCTTATCTGAGTGTAGATGCTCGAGCTGTTGAAATCTAGGGCAAACTGAGGGTGGAGTAACAAAGAGCCTGGAGGCATCCTTGCTTGTATTTGAGTGAATTACAGTTGCTGTACAACTTGCTTCAGTGTTTTGTTGTTGTCCTCCTCCTACATAATTTGTATTGGAGTTTTACCAACCTATGAAGACTTTTTAAAAGTATACCTCTAAACAAACTTACTATAACTTGCCACAATATCAACTTTGTGAGGTAAAGTGGCTTTTGCCTGTACATGTTGGCAGGCTTGCAGAGAAAAATGAGGCATGCTTCTCAATAGCACTGTGTTGCTGCTCAAGAACAAAGTTAGCATAGTGTGAAAATTACCCTATGAGAAGATTTTATCAATTCTTGATAGCAGCAGCAACAGCAAGCAGTGTAGTAGGAATAATAAAACAAAGTAAGGAACAGACCAGCAAATACGCAGTTGGGAATGCTTTGCTTTGTGTGCTGGGGAGATCGTGCTGTTATAAAAGTTCATCTGCTGAATGAAGCTAAGGCCCTAAACACACAGGATGAAGCATGGTGTTCCAGAATTGTTAACGGTAAATATCAGATGGCTCGATAACTGATAATACAAAACAAGAATGAATGAGCTGCAGGTAAGCTGCTGTTCAGACTGGGTGAAACTGTCCACCTGCTCCCACCTCAAGTTTAAGGTGTGATGCTTCAGTAAGGTGACCAACAATGTTGTTAATACAGTGTTTGCATCTATTTTTAACCTGCAGATAGCTTTAAAATCTAGTAAGCGTATGTTGTTGGCATTGAATCTTTGTAAAAATGCTGTGCTGCACATGTTGCTTGGCAGTTGTGAAGCAGGAATTGTGTTCTGCAGTTTCATTTTCTTGGCTTGGGAATGTGTGATTTGTCAGCCTCGCAGAGGAAGACCTCCTGGAACTTCATACCCTCTATCTCTACTGTCACATGATTTAAGTTTTAAATTCAGCTAACGCTTGGTGACATTGGTGACAAAAGCCATTCTGGTGGTGGCAGCAGTGTCAGAGTTCATCAGTGTACTTGGAGAAATGCAGGTTGAATTTTTGAGATGGGGGCAGTCTCAGGTTGGTATAGGCTCAATATTAGGAGGAAATTCTTCTCAGAGTGATTTGCCATTGGAATGGGCTGCCCAGGGAGGTGGTGGAGTTGCTATCCCTGGAGGTGTTCAAGAAAAGTCTGAATCAGGCACTTAGTGCCATGGTCTAGTTGATTGGATAGGGCTGGGTCATAGGATGGACTGGATGATCTTGAGGATCTCTTCCAACCTGGTCGATTCTATGATTGTAGACTAACTTCTGTACTGTGCATGCTGGCTTTGCTTAGAAGGTTTCTGAGAGTTTTATTATGATATCTTAGTGGGTGGTGGCATTTGAAGAATAAAAGAATGCAATCCTTATGTCCAGTGGAGCTTTGGTAATTACTCCTCTGTGTGCTTGAGCTTAAATAACTGAGCCTAGCGTTTTCCATTTGACCTGACAGAAGCCTGCAAAGAGTATCCACAGAAAGCTTGCTGAGAACTTCTTGAAAACAAGTTAGGACGTAAACATGTAACTTTCTGCTGGCTTGCAAAATAAAATCAGTTACTGCCTCGTGGTTGCTTGCTTCTTCCTAGTCCTATTTCTACTGTTTCAACTGATGGTACACTCTGGTTTATGTGAACTTTCCTTAGCTAGTGTGGAGCTGAGTGAAGTACCTGCTAGCACAGCTACTACTTAACCTGTTCAGCTGATCAGTGAACTTGGCTGATCCCTAGCCTCTGCTTAGAACTTGGGCAGGTGGCTTGAGATAGTGTACTTTATTTGGGAAAGCATGTGCACTTGTCTTTTTGCTGCTGTCAGATCTCAGTTTATGACTGTGTGTATAGTTACTTCTAGGGAGGCTTGGGTTTGGGTATTTTGGTGTTCAGCTGCATGGATCCCTTCTTTCTCAATGTAACAATTCTCTTGTGCAGTGTGCTTTGTCTCCTTTCCACACTCCTCTTCCGCAGTAATTTCGGTACACAGAAATGTTGTACTAAATGGAAGAGCCATTCCTCTGAGACATTTAATTCTGTTCCTGTGGCCCTAAGGAAGTAGGTTGCTACTGCTTTTTGTTTTATGTTCTTAACTGTCAGTGTGGTGTGGAGGCTCTGTGTTGCTGAAGCCACTGTTCGATGATTCTCTGTAAACTGAGCTCCACCTCAAACTAGTTTAATCATCATTGATTTTTGCAGGTTCCAGTAGATTGAGTATTCAGCTAAAGACTTGGCTTTATCTCATTTTTTTTTCTTCTGTGAGGAAGGAGAAAAGGCCATCAGTTTTAACAATAGTTTTAATGACAGTTAAAGTACCTCCATTTTAATTTTTGCTTGTTTATTTAATTATTCACTGTAGAAGTCTTTGCAGAATATTGTGCCTACCAAAGTGTCTGATGCTGGATTATCTGTTGAAATACACTTTCTGGCGTTGTTGCAGTCCTGGCAACATTAATGAAAACTCACAATGATTCACAATTTGTAGCTGTTAAAAGGAGATCAGTGGCTAAAGGTTGTGAATGTGTGAATTTAACACCGAGTGCAATTTTGTTATTTTGTCCTAATAAGAGGTATAGTAAGTCTGCAGTTAGTTGGAGGCTTTAGAGAGGATTGAGCTTTTTTTATGTGTTTTGGCAGCGAGGTCTTTCATGGAAGTCAAAGATTGTACTGTCGCCGCAGAGCAGATAATTTTGAGGTGGGTTTTCTGTAGTTTCAAAAGCACTAAGACATTCCTCTGGCATCCTGCAGGAGGAGGAGTGGTGCAGTACCTTGTCTCATCGAGCTGGGCAGTGTGTGGTTCCCAAGGACTGTCGTGCTGCACCAGGACCCTGGGCTGGGTGCGTCATCCGGCTTGTGTGCTGTGCCGCACCGCAGCACTGGTTCCTGAGTTCCCAGCGCAGCCTCACCGTGCCGGGCTGTGTAGGCGTGTTGTGTGTTTTTGTTTGGTTGGCTTTTTTTTTTTTTTTTAAAAAAAAAACCCCCCCTGACCCCCAGAACAGCAATGCTATTTTGGAAAGAAGAGTGCTTGCTTTGGGTCCTTGGCAGGAGACAATTTTATACTTTGAGGAATAGAGAGTTTAACTGGAGATGTATTTGTGTTGAATGTGTAACTATGCTCTGCCCTTTCTCCGTAATTGCTGTATTTAGTCTGAAAAGACCAACTCAATTCAGCACAAATGAGTCAAACTTCTCACATGTGTTTGTCAAAATGTGCTAGTGGACAAGAAGCTGCTTCCAGCCAGCTATGTAAACATAAGGAACAGAATTTTCTATGTTTAGTTATTTATGTATTTGCTTATTTACTCATAGGATGTCTCTGACAGTTTCTTACTGACCTCTAGCTTTCTGGACTAGGAAGAGACTTTGTTTAGCTTAAGTGCAGCTCTCTACACTACTCTTTCTGTTCAAGAAAGTAATGGGGGGAATTGCAGGCTTTCTGCAGATCCGTTTTTTTCCTGGTGAGCAAAACTCCACATCCCCCAGCATGGTGAGTGTAGGAAGCCCGAAGGACTTTATTAACAGCTCCTGCAGAAGGCAACAATCTGCACAATGCTGTTCCTCCCTTTACCCTCTGTACCTTTTTTCTTTTGCAAAAGAATGAATAAAATACATGGTAAGGGAAGTAGACTGTCTGGGAGGGAGAAACTGAATGCTGATTTTAAAAAAAGTTAATAAATATATCGTGCTGCTCAGTGGAGTACACAAAGAGTGTGTTCTAAATAGTATAGCTGAAGAGTTGATGTCTTGGGGAGTGCTGCTGATCATCCATGCATCATTGCTGGTCATTGAAAAAGAAAACAAACTTGTAGATGTTTGAAAGCTGCAGTTGTTGGCGCTTTTCTAGCCACTAAGCCTCAGTCATTGCTGACTGCAGCGCTGTTGATAAATTTAACTGCGATTATTTCCCCTTCTCCAGTGATAGGAGGTGAGTGGGTTAACTTTCAGGGTGAAGGTCATGGTTGCAGCCCCCTAGGTGTGACACAAGCATTCTCAGTGAAGGCCTGAAGCTTTGGCAAACAGACTGTGTGCTTGGTCTAGACCTGCTCTCCAGGCTTCAATTTGTGCTGTCCTTCCCTGATGCCCAACCTGAGACCATCCCTTATGCCTCCGGCCCTGCTTGGTCTGCACAGGAGATATGGGAGAATTGGCTGCTTCTGTCAGCTTAGTAAGATCTGTGCTGTTTACAGGGTGTATATATAGCATGCATGTATATATGTGTATAGGGAGTGGCTAGGAGGGTTGCATCTAGGTACCATTTTGTGGTACCTAAAGTTAGAAGGTGGTTAGTACTTTGCTATAGCTGGTGGACAGGAAGGAGGAAGAGATTCTTTCTCTGCAGATGTCTCCTACAGGGCTCTGAATATTTTATGTATTGACAAAGTCTTTGGAGTGCTCTGCATTATTCTGGTGTTGATAGGACTGTGCTTACAAACTCTGGCCAGGTACATGGTAATAGATAGCAGAAGTACACTGGCTAACATAAACCAGAATGGGTGCCTATGGAACTGTGCTCAAAATTAAATTGACCTACATAGATGTAGTGAAGAATGAAATCCTAAAGGTTTCTCATTCCTCCCACCTACATCTCCTGGTTTGAGAAGAATGCGTCAGAAGATACTTTCTAAGGAAAAAAATCCCTGTGCAATTCAGAAGGAAGCTTTCAGATGTTTCTTTTCTTGGAGGCACAAACTGATTTTTATGAAATCAGTGATGAGAAAAGGCACAAGTAAATTGTTACATGTGTGCTTCCCAAGCTTTGGCTTGAAGCCTAGTACATGTAGGGCAGGGAAGTGAGATGCGTTTTGAAGGCAGAGCTCTTTTTTTTCCTCTTTTCCTCATGCTGCAAAGTGTGATGGGTGGGGTTGCCTACCAGCAGCGGTCAAGGCACTTGGCTGCTGGGCTCAGCTCAGGCTCCCCTGTCTGTCTCCCTGCAGCAGGGCAATGACTGCTTCTAGGGCAAGTGATTTTGAGAACTGTAAACGACCAGAGTAGCAGCTTGGGAGGGCTCAGGCTGGCAGAAGAGATGTCCCTGTCTTGTGCTTGGACTTGCATGGCTCAGAGCAGGACTCCTGCTGGATAGGGCATTATACCTCACCACAGAAGCATACAAACGTGGAACCATCTATAGATATGCATCTACCCTGGATTGATTTGGATTTGTTTTATAGATGTGCCCATTCATGGGCACAAACTTTATTTCAAAAGATGGGCTCAATGTCTTAAATGAGAAAATGCAGAAGACTCCTGTATCTCCTGTGGATCTGCTGTCACTGTGCTGGCTTAGGGCATTTTTTTTTTTTTTTTTTTAAGGAGGCTGCTAGTTGTGTCGTTTGAGATTCATAGGTACAACCATAACATAAACAACACTTCTGGAAGAATAATGTGCTCCAAACAGTTTCTCCCTACTTGCCACTCCCCTCCTCCAAAGAGGGACTTTGAAAAAGTGTAATTAAATGGTGGCTTCTTGAAAGATGTCACGGTTTGTTCTCTACAGCTGCTGCAGGGTGGTGTTTTTTTTTTTTTATTTGCAGGATGAGTCAGTTGGTTATTCAGAGCAGCCACAGATATGCTGTTTTACAAGAATGATATGTGTCAAGTGTAGCATGACTGAAGTGCTGTGTGCTGGAAGGGTTTGGAGTTGGTGCTGCCTGTGTGAGTGGCGGGAGTATGGATGTTACCTGTACTGCAGTGCTCCAACATACTCAAAACTCTGTTGTTCTGCAGTACCAGGCAAGTGACTATACTGCTAATTCACTTATCAGGAGAAAGTTTTATGCTGATGGAGGCTTCAATGGAAGTTCTGAAAACTAAAGTTGCTGTTCCTTTCCTGGGAGTAGTTCCCATCAAAATGCAACAGGCACTTGGAATGTTACTTTCTTGTTGATGTTGCCGTTGTTGCCTTTTCAGCATCCTTGTTCTTAGCATTGCCCTCAAAGGTAGTTTGCTTGGCTCAAGCAAGTGTCGTGTGGTCTGCTGCTTCAAAACATGTCTGTTAGGCCAGAAAAAAAAAAAAAAAAAGGTTCTTGGCATGTGTCTGATGGAAAAAGAAAGTGTCAGAAGAGCTCTTCATCTCCTTGTTCTGCTTCCGTAAGAAATACTCAGGATTGGTGTTTTCTCCTCCTCCATAAAACAAGTCCTTCACCACCTACTTGTTTGGAAGATCAGAAGTTTGGAACAGGGTTAACTAGGGGCTACTTGAAACTAAGCTAGAAGGAGGGAGGCTGTGAAAAAGAAACCAGTTTCCTCTTCTCAGAGTCAAAGCATTCAAGGGTCTTGGAAAGTTCCCAGAAGGCAAAGAAGACATGGAAACCAATCTCATTTTAGACTACCTTGCATGTAGGCAATTTTTATAATTAAAGGATGTTGCCCTCTGCTCCCATTGTTGTTCACCTCTGTGAACTTTAATTTTACTTTAAACCAGTGCTGACTTCATACATTCTGGGGCTGCAATAGAGGAGTGTTCGGAAACATTTATGAGCTCACCTTCAAATGAATGGATGTAGTTCTCTAGTTTTTGTTTGTTATTTCTCCCTGGCTTTTTGCCTTTTCCCCTCACTTCTGTGCTGCCTTGTTTTTTGGTTTGTGGGATTTGTTTGTGTGTTTTTGGTGTGGTGTGTATTTTGTTGTTTTTTTCACTTTCCTGTTCCTTGCTGTGGGCTGAGCTGTTGGTGAGTAGTGTTTCATATATGAAGTGTGGCATTCAGACCTTCTCTTCAGTAAGGACTGAGTTGCCATCTAAGCTCCAGTCCTGAAAACTGATGATTTGTCATGTGTTGAGCCTAACCTTGTTCTTTTCCATGCTATGTAATACATGGACAAGCATAAAACCCCATCATGTCTACTTACTAGACTTCTACTCGGGCTTCACTCTACTTCTGTCTTCCCATTGTAGTTTCAGCTGGTCTGTTTGTCTGGTCTTCTTTATCTTGCATGATGATAAGAAGACTAGGCAGCCAGCCAGCTGCTGTTGAACTATAATAGGGGCAGTGGTATGTACAAAATTTGATTACTGCTGTCAACACTAGAGTGAATAAAAGAGAACACATACTCCAGTCAGCTGCTAAATAAATGGTCTGTTGAATTCAGTAGTAGTAAGAATAGGAACATCTCTTAATGAATGAAGTGGCTTATGGGTAGAGTGCTAGTGTGTTGAATTTGTTTAAAAAAGAGAAAAAATAATCTTCTTTCACCTTCTTCAGAGATTACTTCCCCCAAAGTTTCTGTATCTCACTTGCATATCAGCTCTTGTCTTGTGATTAATACATGGATTTCACACCCAGCACTTCACATTTTGGCAGAGGCTGTAGCTTCACTTTAAAAAAATTAACTTAAATAAATATTCCTTCTTTCCTAAAGTTGGCTTATTTGCAGATAAACATTACTTTCATGTCAGAATCTATAATTCTCTCTCCATTTAGACAAGAGATGCATTATATTTAAATTAAAACCAAACAACCTCATCCTTTAAGTTAATAAATATTCTCAGTGTATAAACTTAATGAAACATTGGATTTTCTAAGTAAAACTTGCTGTTAGATAAAAGTGGTTTCTCTCATGTACATGATGTAGTTGCTGATGGTGGGCAGTGCTTGAGAGCTGAAGTTCTCCAGAAGCTCTCTGGTGAATGAGTGATTTCCCTCAACCTAATATCTATGTGTTGAAGCTCAAGAGACTGATGGAGGCTCACTGAAACTGGTGTTTCTCTAACTGCTCTCCATGACCACACATCCTTTCTTTATTGAGGACTTGGAAACCCAGAAGTGTTGTTACAGACTAGATAACTCCTGAAATTTGTCTGTGTCCTTCAACCTTGGCAAGTGTCTTATGAAGCAAGTCTAAATTCATTTGTGCACAGGCCTTATTTTGGAGTGGCAGGGACCAAGATGAGGTATTGGATCAACCGGAATGCTCTTACAAAATACAGACCAATCTTGTCAAGACCTGAAAAAATAAGTTCAGGTGCTGTTGGTAAGGCTTCTGGTATCTGTGCATGGCTGCAGGGCTAGTTGTCATTGTATGCTTGATAGAGTTTGCAGCATCTCTTTGTGCTCATGAAGTGTTTAGTGCAG
>VWYK01098691.1:0-15926 GCA_013399775.1 Semnornis frantzii
AAAAAAAGCCACAACACAACCAAAAAAACCCACTACAGAACACCTACAGAACA
This sequence comes from Semnornis frantzii, assembly GCA_013399775.1. Classification (NCBI taxonomy): domain Eukaryota; kingdom Metazoa; phylum Chordata; class Aves; order Piciformes; family Ramphastidae; genus Semnornis; species Semnornis frantzii. Next base: position 54 of record VWYK01098691.1, read on the forward strand.
CTTAGTCTGCTCTGCAGATGTACTGGAATGGAACATTTTGAAGACCATCCAAACCAGCACCTGTCCTGGGCCACTACTGTGCACGTTGCAGACTGAGCTGCACAGGTAAGACAGACCAACACTTTATCGACCTCAGCTCTCCAAAGTGAAATAAAAATTGTTGGTCTGCTTTGCCACTCTTTTAAAAAAAGTATCAAAATATATTTATTTCCTTTGGAAAAGAGAACTAAATGCTGAATTTTCCTTGAGCTTTGTAATAATGGTGATGTTCTTTCAGCCAAGACTTTGAGGATTACATTTAGTCACTCAGAATTTGAAAGATCCAGACTTCCCCCCACCCCATGCCCACTAGAAAGTAGACTCATTAGTCTTACTGCATTAGATAGTGTTTCTTCTGCTGAGCTCTAACTCTTCTGCTTTTTTTGCTATAGCAAAACTATTGCAACATATTTTCAGAGGATGCAGCATCTCAAAGAGACTAGCAATCTGAAACAGCTGTCAGATTGCACAGTACTCCCTGAAGAGATTGTGTCTAATGAAGAGTGTGGAAGATAATTTTACAGGTCATTTCAAGCAAGATAGTTGAGACTGGAGATAAAAAATGATGCTATGCCGATAACAGAAAATTGCTATATTGCACACAGGAATTACTAAAAATATTATTTAACAAAGAAGGGGTTTTGAAGTACGTACTGAGTTTGATAGAGCCAAGAAACACTGGATCAGAAAAAAAAAACACAAATGCTGAAGAATAATTCATATCAAGATAATTATGCACATCAGACTCTTTCCCTACTCTGTTTTCAGCTGATAATTTGTGTGCCTCATTTACTTTACAAGTGACATTCTAATGTGCAATTATCTTTCCTCAGGTGTATAAGAAAACATATTTATTTTTCAGAGTGCAAAATATTTCAAAGTATAAATAAAAAAAATATAATCAGATGTCTGACTGAATTAGTGTATTCTCACTAGTTTAGTATGCTGACAATCTGTTCCTTAATAACATTGTTGCAGCAGGGAAGTTTACATACAAATACGATTGCTTTCAAATCCCTCTGCACATCAGCACTCAGATTGGGACTTAGACCTGAAAATGCACTTTCTATCCTGTTTTAAACTACAAACTCAGGCTCCTTGCCAATGAAATACTTGTGCATGAGAGGAGGAGGGAGAAGACCAAAAAGTCCACAAAATACACATCCACAAGTCTGTATTTCAGGAAGTAATCTTCAACTGTACATGTCACAATGTATTTTTGGATATATTAAGGGTGGGGAAAAATGGCTAGATGGAAGAAAGTGCTTATATGCATATCATTTCTCATATATATAGATATATATAACATTTGTAAAAGTAGCCTCATCTTTTGGAAACTGTTTAATTACAAATGCTGGAAATAGCTTCAAAATAAACCCAAGATTTTTCAGCACAAAGTCCCATTAGAACTTCATTTTGCGCCATGCCACGAATAATACTAAGAGCCTTCTCTCCACTTACTGGTGAAAGGCTGTGTGACTCTACTTGGCATAGCTGATAAGCTCAAACATTTACAACAGAGGTAGCAACTACCTCAGACACGGTTAACAAATAGCTGTTCTTTAGAAAGACAAGGTACCAGTTTCAGAGTCTCCATGTGAATCTTCTATGAGGCACCTTGCTAAGCCCAAGTACTGAAATTCAAAGAATGCCTCGAATATTTGAGTAAGTCTGTCAGATCTGTTACTCGCAGAGTAAGTTAACACTGACAGGTCAGTACTTTAAATATTTTTTTCCAATTTACAGGTAATTTAATATTTAAGCACACTGTATTGTTTCACCCTAAGTGTAGTAGAATAACTCAATAAGCACTGCTGAACTCATCCATGCAGCACTGAGCCAGCTGGGTTGACCACTGACAACTACTCTGATATTTCGTGTAACTACTCTTTTTGACAATGAATCACCTGAAAAAAAATCATCTGGGAAAATGCGAACTCAATGTCATTTATTAAACAGACAATTATTTGCTGTTATAAAGGGATTGCACAGCAAGGCTCAGAATTAATACCACTGAACTAAAGCAGCAGTTTGATGGATTAGGGCTTTAACTTCAAGTACAAGAAGTTGTTCTCTTAATGTGGTTATTTCAGGATCCAGACACTACACCACTTAGAGGTAGTCACAAAACAACACTTGAAAAACATGGTTTGCAAACAACACGTAGTAACATCAGAACTAGAACTAAATAACCACTAGAGGAAAACTCTTCCCTGCTATCAGGACCATTTTTCAAACAACAGTCACATACCATATGACACCAGTAAGCACATTTAAGAGGAGGTACCTTTTGGGTTTTTTTTTAATATTAGCTGTACTCCACATTATTGTTCTGTATTAATCACAACCACACAAGAAGTTTCTGGGGCATTTCTGCATGTGTAAATGACAGAATTTCCCAGTTAGTTTGAAAAGAAACTTACCCTTAGCAATTGGATATACCAAGAAATGACCTAAGCAAAATGTAAGTAGTTTTGATTAAAACATTTTAATACATCAACCGATGTAATGTGCAGGGTTATTTTCTTGTGTTTGCATTTAAGTGCAGACAAAACATTTTCACTCAGTCCTATTTCAAGGGACAGACCCAAAAACTTCATGGTTTAGACACATAACCCAATGGGCACCAAAGATCCATACAAGGACTTTCATAGGAAAACCTGGCTCCCCAAGCTGCCACATCTCCACAGAAGTACCTAAAGAATAAATACTCACAGTGTTTATTGTGTTTATTTTTATTATGGCAGTGTATGGACAAATTCAACACACACAGTGAGTCCAAGCATGAAATTCTGATTTTACCTCATATCAGTAGAGGCAGATAAATTATGGAAGATTCATATAACATTCTCTTACCATAACAGCAGGAAATACTTGTTATCTAAGCATTTTCAACTAAAGCAAAGTATTTTTACTGCATGTAGATGACAAAGATTATAAGTATCAAAATCTAAATATGGGCCAGTTGGTAATGTTCTTGGTGATTTGAAGAATACTAGTAAAACCAACAGCTTTTGGCTGAAAAGACAGATCTGCAAAACATAGCTATAATCTGGTGTAGGTGGACTTTAGGCAGGAAAACTCAAAAACTGTGCTTAGTAATCACTATAACCTAGAAGAGCCTACAGTCATTGCATTCACCTCTGCCAGCCAAGGAAGCCCTTGCAGCATTTGTGTGCAGGCATTGTCTATGGGTGCCTGTGACGCAGCTCCTTTCCACATCCAGGGAAGCACCAAATGACAGCTTTCCCACAGCTAATCTGCATCTAAGTACTGCCTACAAAGCTACTCTCTTTAGTATCAATTATATAAATCTGAGAAGGGGCACATTCCTCCAATTTATACCTACCATGCCTATCAGGTAGCTTCTATATACACTCTGAAAGACTGATGGAAATGACACAGAAATACATCTGGTCAGGAAAGGACTCTAAAGTCCTGAACCTACCTGTAATAAGAATCAGCCATCTAAGGCCTTGACATAACATAATTGGTGATACATTCCTGCTTGCAGTGCTACCATAGTTCTACAAAGCAACTTGACCAGGATGTAGGCTTTCCTTATTGCCACTGTGAGATGATGAGAGGTGATCTTCATGCTTGTGTGCAGGACTAAGACCAGCTAGCCCAGGTTTATACCGTTGAACTGAAAATACTAGCACTCCACAGGCCTTGCGAATTTTGTTTTAACAGATGCTTTGAATCACTTATGCAAAAATGTAACCTATTGTAGCTGCACAACCAATCTGAAGCAGTGCACAGCAAAGGAACTTCAGAATTTCCATATTAGTTCACAGCTGAAGCCACTAGTCAGAACCAATCTCTGAACTAACCATCACGAGGTTTTTCTTCTCAAAGCATTCATATATTCTGAGATGGAGTTTAAGTCCAATGTACAATAATGTATGCATCTATAGCAACATGGGGATATCAGTATTAAGAGCCTGATATTAATACACTTAGAGATAGCAATACAGCAGTGATTTCTGAAAACTATGGTTGCTCCTAAGTGAGTTTATAAACAATCAAATACTGTGCCTTCTACCAGTTTCTTTACTGCTCTTCCTTTCCTATATCCCCGTGGCTGGCAAGTGGCTGCTAAGTCGCTCACACATAAAGTAGCAAAAAACTGAGAGGTTGATAACTGGACTTTATCAGTTAAACAACAAACCACAGTTTGTACATTTAAAAAAGCACACATCTTCTGGTAATAACCTGATGTTTTAGGACTCATCTTGCATTGCTTAATACACTTTTCCCCACTCTGGGGGATAGCTTCTCCTCCGAAGCATTAACAAGTGGCAATTATAGAAGTCATGCTGACAACACATAAACAGAGGGATGCGGCCAACACAGAGTGATAATTGACCTGGATGGTAAAAATTGCAATTCCTGCAACCTTCATAATCTATGTTTCATTTAAATTTTCTTCTATATGTTCTTATATTCTACCTTAAATGATAGCTATCCATCAAAACTTGGAGAATGCAATTACACAAGGCTTCACAGTCGTGACAAAACGCAGTAATGAAAAGATTATGGGTTTCTCAACACGCCTGCAACGTGTACTGTCTGTGGGAGCTACCGACTACAGGAGTCAACATGGGTTTATCTATATTAAACCCACTAGATACCGTTAAGTACAGACATCTCTCGCACCACTCTCAACAGCAAGCTGAACATCTCCTCTGCCTCCCCTGCAGCTGGGCAGGCAACCCGGTCAGCGCCTCGCAAGTAGATCGCTGGCAGCTACGCACGGGAGTGCGCCCGCTGCTCCTCCGCCTTTCACAAGCACAGTTACCCCGGGGCAAGAAGAGGAACGATGCCCGTGTCCCCACCAACAAGTCCCGCCACGGGCTTAAGCCGCGCCGGCGGCCCCTGCCTGTCAACACCTGTCCAGCCGTCGCGTCTCCTCCTCACCCCCACGAGAGTTAACGCAAAGCCCCGCATCCCGGCCCGCTCCGCGACCGCGCAGGGAAAGATGGACCCCCAGGCCACCCAGAGGGACTCACACGGGGTAGAAAGCGTAGGGCGGCAGGGCGCTCTCCTCGCACGGCTCCGCGTCGAGCAGCAGGTAGTCCTGGCTGTCGTTCCGCCGAGCACTGGTCGCAGGGGAGTTGCTCTTCCGCGGGGTGTAGGGCTGCACCTGGCTCATGTTGTCCCGCAGCTGAGGAGCCCGGACGCGTCAACGGCTCCTCAGGGCGCCGCGGAGGCACAGCCGAATCGTCCGGTGCGGGGCACTGCAGCTGCCTCAGCGCCGCGTCTGCTGGCGGAGGGAGGGCAACGCGGTGGCTCGGCTCCCTCCACGCCCCGCCGAGGAGTTACCGTATCAGCCGGTGCCGCCGCCCTAGGAGCCGCCGCACGCCGCACCGGAGAAGAGCGCAGCTCTCCGAACGGGGCCAATAAAGTTTGCGGCACGTCAGCCGGCGCGGCTGCCCTGGCCGGCGGGAGGGGGCGGGAGGTGGGAGGGCAGCAGGGCTCGCGGTGCCCCCTGCGCGCCGCCCCCTCCGGCTCCCGCTCGGTCCCGCCAGCCCCGAGCAGATCCCGCCCCGGTTCCTGGCGCCCGTCCCGGAGTGCTCCTCCACAGCAGAGCTGGCCGCATCGGCCCCTCGCCCGGCGCGGTAGCACCGTCTCACCTGCGCTGGCGCAGTGCAGCCTCCTGGGTACAGGTGTGCGAACCTGTGCTTCGGAACCGCCCCAGAAAAAGAGGTTATGCGCTGAAGACGACCTCGGCAGGGGCATTGTGCTCACCTCCAATTACTTCGTATAAAGCAGCCTGCGGTGGCCTGAACAAAATCACTTTCGTTTGGGAGTCCGGCAGGGCTGCCAATGATTAACCCCAGCTTCGGGAAGCGAGAGCAGCAACTCCCGCTTTATTTTAGCTTGGAAGTGCAGCGTGTGCTGCGCCCGTGTCCTTCTGCAAACGCTGCTCACCTGTTTCCGGCAGAGCTTGTTTTCCTCACCTCTAATAATTTCAGATAAGAATAGGGGCAAAATATCACCTTTCTTAGGAAAGGTTTATGGTAATAACACTTTGGCAAAATTCAGTGCCCTTCTATTTCTCAGTTCTGCTTATGTGCACTGTGGTAGCTTAAATATACTTAATTGCAAACATTTATAGGAAAAAAAAAAAGGCATTGAAGAAATTGCATATCACCTACAAGCATCTTTCACATAACTTGTATTATTCCATACAAGAATATTAATAACTAAAAGTTGTAAACGAGCAGTTTAAAATGAGTGCAAAAACCTCAGCATCACCATTCACAAAGCGAACGGGTAGGCTGACACTGCCCATGCTCTCCACCAACTTTTTTGTAGACCGTGGCTTAATGACTGCCTCAGCCACTGAAACTCGTTTCACCTACTGAACTACAAGAGGCAGGAGGTATCCAGAGAGAACTGAAGTTGTGACATTGTTTACGTGGTCTTTAGATGAGGTGCAGTAACAGCCCCAGTCAAAGATAATTCCACAGCTGCTGAAAGTTTCCGAGTTTTCCTTTATCCTCTTGGCTAAGACTCTCTTAGAAATCCTCCTTTCTTGTCAAGGCATTTTTTTTCTGCTGAACAATATTTTAAATATATCTAGTAGAAATGTCACTGTATATTTTACAGTTCTCATACTAATTCTTATTTTGTACTACTATAAAAACAGTATTATAAAGCTACATGCAGATTTTGTATTTTTATTGTAAGAAAACTGTTTGCCAGTAACAGGATACTTTGAGGTGCGAGGAATTTTAATGTGTTGCTCTGTTCTTGTGCATAGCCATTTAATTCCACTTGCCCTACACTGCCATAAAGATATGGTGTTTCTCCACTTAGTCCTTTTTGCATATTTCCCAAATACTTGCACACATTTTTGTGTCTCTGTTTCATTTCAACTGTTTCATTTGAGACTACTCTGGGTTCTCAGATCCTCTCCACTAGGTCTTGGGGTTTTTTGTTTTGGTTTGTGTGTGGTGTTTTTAATAATTATTCTTTCTTGCCCATCCTCTGGTATGATTACTTCCTTTTCAAAGCTAGCACCATGCTGCTTTGCTGATGGTTATCAGATCCTTGGTTTCAGAGCCTGCTCAGCCACTTTCTCTGCCCTTTTTTGTCTCCTTCCTTCAATCTTCTACTTACTGCTTGCATATCCTTAGGATTATTTCCCATTTCCCCATGATACTTGTGCATCTCCCTCACCTTTCACGTGACATTTCTCAGGTGCTTGCTTTCCTTGCTTTCACTCACATTTCAGCCTCCTAAACTTTGGTGTCACTTCAGGCACTCTTATTTTCTCACCTACCCCAACTCTTGCACAAATCCTGAAACCACACTGATAAGTTGCAGAGCTTTCTTTCAGATAATACTGCAACAGTGATACTGATGAAAAGGTTAAAAAAAAAATCCAATATGATGTTCTTATTTGTGCATGCTGTAGGACTCATATACCATAAAAGTATCATCCAATATCAGCAGGGAAGCCTACCTCAGTATTTTTAGTCACTGCTTGCTGAAAGTTAACCACAAATAGCTGCTTCTGAGTATTTGACAGCTGAAATAAGTATCAGCAATGTGATCTCCTCCAGTTCTTGGTCATCTCAAATAAGTGTCTATTAACTTAGGAACAGTGGGGGAAACAAGCAAACAAACAAAACCCCCCAAACCACCTTGTAGTTATATTGTCATTTTGTATTGCTTGATGATATCTATGCTTTTCCACTCCTACATACTTGTCCAGTACAAATTACCTTCAGAAAACCACCTCAGTTTGGTGCAATTTTGTTTCACCTTCCCTGTACAGGGGAAAGGATAAGAGATGGAGTGAACTCACCTGATGAGTGACAGGCACATTACTTAATGCACTCCTAGAAGTCATTTGAGCACCAGGGCGATGAAAACTGCAAACGGAGCCATGCAGAATAGGACAGTACCATGATTCAGCACCACTGAATAACTTAAATAAAGACAATAAATAACTTAAATAAAGATTGTCTCTGTACAGCGAAATATGCAATCATGTTGCTCATTTTCAGACTAATCTAAACCCATTTAAGAACAAAAGGAAATGGTAACATCAACCTGTACCTGCAGCTTAGAAACTTTCAAAGATTCGTAGAATGATGTTGAGTTGCTCATGTCTAACCAGTCTTGTTATGTGAGCTGGTTAGACTCCACTAACAAAGGTATTCTGGCACACTCCACAGTTGTATTTCCCTAGCTCTCTGTTCTGCACGGGGAATACTGTCCAGGATACATTTATTTAAAGCAGGAAAGGGCTAAGTCACTGTTCTTTTGCCCTGGCTAATCAGCGTCAGTTCTGCGGGTTTCACCATCACTTGGAAAGAGAAGTATATGGTACAGACAGGGAACATTGGTTTCTTGAATGTGTGAAAGATGTGTAACCTGCCTGTTGGAATTTCTTCCTACTGCATAGTATAGGACTCAAGATTTTATTTCATACTTATAAAGCCAGCAAAATGAACCATTCCTCCTCAATAGTTTTGCTAATTCTCTCCATTAAAAAACTGAAATAAGCATTGTCAACTGCCATTTCTAATAATAATTAGTCTCCACCTTTGTCTAAATGTGAATGTGGGCATAATTATGTTGTAGGAAACCTTCTCTATGTCTAAAAATCTTTGGAAATCTTTTCTATATCTAAAAATCTTCCCTCAAACAGTCTCTCCTGTCTGTGATGCAGCCAGCAGTGCTGACTGGAACTCCCTCACATGTGGATGTCATACCTGTACTCCTTTTCTTCCCACGGAATGCTGGAAATGACAATTTTATTCGCCATCAGAAAGTAAAGCTGTGCCTTTTTTTCTGTGAAGCAGAGCTCAATGAGGAGGGGGGCTCAGGTGGCTAATGAACATTGGCACTCAGATGAGGCCACTAGGACTGGATCACAGAAACAGTAGAAAAGCTTTCAAAAGCTGTCCGAAAAGACTTGGCTAAGAAGACACTATGGTGTTCAGAGGCAAATAACACTGAAGGACTTTGGCACTATAGGAGAGAGAGAAGAGAAAAGGAATTAATTTAAGAATGTTTTCCTACTGGAACAGTTATACTCAGGACTCAAGTTTAGGGGGGGAGACAGATTTCTAGGAGCATTATTATTGCTGGACTGACACCAAGTTGTGCTCTTACCACCATCACTTGTGCACACGTGACTTACCCACACATGACTTGAAGGATCCCACTCAGCCATTGTCCCATTTTTTTCTGTCAGAAACATATAATTCATCTCTATGCACTTTCACACAATGCCTACCTATCATGCTACATTTGCCTTGGTTTACATGGTGCAATTCCTTATTGTCAATTAGCTTTAAAAATCTGAAATGCACTAACACCCACCTGTGCTGTATCTACACTGTGAAAGTCAGTGTAACTGAAATATTGTCATTACATCCACTGCAGTTTCATTACACATAATTTTGTGAGGTTTGGATAAATACTACGTTTCCAACACAGTAGTCTGAGGCACGCTGCTCAAAGACAATGAGTATGAGTAGTCATCCAGCCCATATTCCCATTAGAGATGATAAGATACTCCTTCTGTATTGTGAGTAGGAAGATATTTGAAGTCAAAACTAGATAGAATTAAGTGGAAAATATCTTGCTGGTTTCCAAGGAAGTAGAAAAGCATTAGCTTTCCAAAAAGAATGCATGTGTAAAGGGATGTTGGGACAGAGATCTTGTCTGCTGCAAACAGCAAGAGTAATCTGGCAGAAATCAACAGAATTACAGCATTATTAAACCAGTAAAAATGAGATTTTTTTTCCCCTTGTCTACCTCCTGTCATTACCTAAAGAAATGTAAAATTTTCAATATTCAGAATTTCAATTTTCAATATTCAGAAATGAAATATTTTCACAGAGTTTTCTATGTAGGTTCCATGTTCACACAAGACATTCTCAACTTCTGTGTCTTGCCTAAGTGATTCAAAGTTTTTCTACTTGTTGCCTAATTTTATCGAAGTAAAGAAAAGGATACATGGAAGCCTTTCACATAAATACTTAACAGAATCAATAATCCAGCGTGTCTCTATGCCATATTAGGGGATTAGTAACTACTTACTAGTAGTTGCTGTAGTTCTCAAACCAAATTATCATGCATAGGGATATTATTATACAATTTTGTGAGAGGAGTAACCTATGCTTATTGATGAGATTCATATAACAGTATAACTAGCAATTACTCATTTAAAGCATGAGCAGCAATTTTCTGCCCCCTTAAAGGAACAGGTAAAACCACACAATGTCCAAAATGTATTGGCAGGAGACTAACAGAAGAGATTTGTTGCTTTTAAAGCAGACTAACTGTAGTGAGTTTCTCCTGAACATGTCTCGCTGCTTTGCTGACTTTATCATTTAGAGATTTTGACATGATGGATATTTTTAGTGTTGCAGTGCTGCTTTCAAGATGGAATTTATCGTCATTCATATGCCACAAATGTCATCCTGCTGTATTAAAAATAATAACTCAGAACACTTTATCTGTCAAAGATACTTCTTCTAAGTGATCCACACATTATCTCTAATTTAAGTTTTATCTGAATTGCATATAGGCATCATGTTGTTTTACACTACATCAGTTTCTAGCATAAGCTCCCTGTTGACAATGGTCTAGGAAGTTAAGTAACCCAGTCAGGAATTATATTCCATTACGTATTTCTCTTTCTTTTGCTACAAGTAGATGTTGCACCGTCTTACTCAGTGAGTTTAGTAGCAGTTTTATGCTTCTTGGCATTATTTTTTTTTAGTATTTCTAAAATATATTTCATATATATATAGAGAGAGTATATTTCTAAAATACAGAATCCTGTGTTGGGTTCATTTTTTTTTAATTTTGTTTTTTGTTTGTTTGGGGTTTGTTGTTGTTGTTTGGGCCTTTTTGTTTGCTTCTTTTGTGTTGGTTGGGTTTTTTTTGTTGTATTGTTGAGGGTTTTTCATTTGGTTGGTTTGTTTTTTAATTATTCTATAGTCTGAGAGTATCAGTGTTCTAGAAACTGGCATCAAGTTGAGAAGGTTGTTTTATTTATTGATGCTATACACATGCCAACTATCAGAGATAACTTTCCTTGCTGGCAGGCCTGCATTTTGTGTATTTGTGCTGTAGTTCTGTCACTCTGTCTTCTTGGTAGGATATTTGCTTTTTCTGTTTTGTTTGGAAACCTGGGAAAAGTAAGACAGAAGAGGAATGCTGTGTTGTATGAAGGGATGTGCCATCTAAACCAGCTCCATTTGGGAATCACAGGCTTTCAGCTGTTATGGTGTACACCATCAGCTCTCCTATCTGAGTGACTCTGGTTCTGCCATACCCATGGCATCCCTTATCAATGTACACCAACACCACAAAAGGAAATCTAGGGTATTCAGTTCATTCCTGACAAGCAGACTTAGTGAAGAGCAGATAAATAGGTGTGTAAAAAAAAATGTACTGAAAGCTAAGCCTTTGACATCATTTCCCACAGTATTGTCCTGCAGAAACTGGCTGCTCATGGCTTGGATGGGTGGAAAATTTGCTGGGTGGCCAGGCCCAAAGAGCAGTGGCAAACGGACCACCATTGGTGGTAAATCCAGTTGGTGACCAGTCACTAATGATGTTCCCCAGTACTGAGGTATTTGAGCCAAGTCTCTTTCGTATCTTTATCAGTATATGGACAAGTGAATTCAGTGCACCCTCAGCAAGTTTCCAAATGACAATAAATCAGGCATGAGTCTTGATCTGCTTGAGGGTAGTAAGGATCTGCAGAGGGATCTAGACAGGCTGTATCAGTGGACTGAGATCAGCTGTATGAGGTTTAAAAAGGCCAAGTACCAGGTCCTGCACCTGGGTCACAACCATCTCATGCAACACTTCAGGACTGGGGTAGTGGCTGGAAAGTTGCCTGGCAAAAAAAAAACGACCTGAAGGTGCTGTTTGACAGATGACTGAACATGACCCAGCAGTGTGTGCAGATGGCCAAGAAGGCAAACAGTATCCTGGCTTGTGTCAGGAAGAGCATGGCAAATATGAGTGGAAAAGTGATTATCCCCCTGTACTCAGCACTGCTGAAACCATGTCTTCAGTTTTGGGGGCTTCACTACAGGAAAGATATTCATATCCTGAGGCAGGTGAAGGATGAAGGGTGAAGGGCCTGGAGAACAAGAAGCACCTGGGGGAATTTGGAGTTTTCAACCTGAAGAAAAGGAGGCTTAAGGGAGGCCTTTTCACTCTCTACAACTACATGAAAAGTTTTAGTGAGCTGGATGTTTTTCTCTTCTTCCTAGTAATTCCAGTGGCAGATGGGAGTACGTTTGCAATAAAAGATGTACCTGTCCTGTATGTTCTGTTAAATTCCATGCCACCTATATGGAGCCACAGTCATACAATACACTTTAAATCCTGTCTGGGGCCTCCTTCTTACACCATGGATTAATTGTAAATACAATTACACAGTTAGGTTTGAAATTGTATGTTAAGCAACATACAACGTCATCCTGCTGAGAACAGGCAGCAGCCACTCGGAAACAGAAGAAAGTACAAATTTCCAAATGCAGGGAGATTGATGCATTACATAGGAAGCAAATGGAAAAAAATAAGAATACAAAAAGCAATATTGTGTTTGGGATGCTTTACACCTCTGGTAACTGTGTACACAGCTCCTATGTTCCAAACCCTGCTCAAATATTTTTTTCCTAAGCTCTTGACTTCCATCCTTATTAAAACAGAACTGTAATAACACAGCACAGAACTAATTTCTACTGGAACAGAGCAGCAGCCACTGTAATTAACACTGATCAGTGGCATCAATGCTCTTGTGCCACAGCTGTGAGGCCGCAGAGCCTCCCTCAGTGCCTTGAGTAACTAAGAGCAAAATTCACCTGTTCTAGAAGATTTATGCAACCCATACAAGCCATAATCAGAAAGTGGATTGAGTATGAAGCAAGTTCATCCCCAAGCCAAGGAATGAATCACAAAATCACAGAATGTCAGGGGTTGGAAGTGACCTCAAAAGATCACTCAGTTCAACCCTCCTGCCAGAGCAGGATCTCCTATACCAGATCATGCAGGAATGCATCCAGGCAGATTTTCAGTTTCTCCAGAGAGAGAGACTCCACAATCCCCCTGGGCAGTGTTCTGTCCCCCTATTCCAGTATTCTGTCACCACCACAGGGAAAAAAAACCCTCCTTATGTTTCCATGCCTCAGCTTCCACCCATTGCCCCTTGCCCTGCCATCGGGCATCATTGAGCAGAGCCTGGCTCTGTCGTCCTGGCACTCACCCTTTATATATTTATAAACATTGATGCAGCCACCCCTCAGTCTCCTCTCCTCCAAGCTAAGAAGCCCCAACTCTCTCAGGGTTTCCTTGTAAGAGAGATGTTCCATTCCCTTAATCATCTTTGTGGCTCTCTCAAGTGGTTCTATGTCTCTCTTGAACTGAGGGGCTCAGAACTGGACACAGTACTCCAGATGCAGCTTCAGCAGGGCAGAGTAGAGTTGGTACAACTATGTGATATGTTCCTATAGTTATGACTGCTTCTTCTGCCTTGTGACATCTGAAACAACTTGGCGGGGTATGTGTAACAGCTTTAGTCTCGACCCTTTGCCTGGACACTCACAGTAAGTGCTAGAATTGCATTTCAAGCTGATGCACCTTCTTTGTGTTTCTGGTAAAGTTCTGTGTCCAGAGACTTTGCTCATAGCTCAGCTGCTCTGGGCTCCAGCAGCAAAGCCAGGTACCTGATGTCTTTGTAGTAGCTTAAAAGTATGCCTAGAGACAGGTACTATCTAAATCTCTTCCTAACAAAAGATTGTTAATACAGCTGTTGATTCTTTTTAATACCACAAGACCTGGTGAACACCATTGAAACAATTTATATCATTTGTTGCTTCTGTGTTTTTCCTGACTGAGAGCTGTTCTTTAGCATCTGGTTGGATGTCCAGATGTCTATATTTGGGAATCAGCAACCAGTACTGTCTTTCAAAAACTATTTCACAGCACAGAAAGACAGATGAGATTTTTTTTAATATGTTTTAAGTGATCAGGCTTGTCAGTTGGTCAAAATCCTCTCTATTTGATTTAGTGCATGGTCTTGTTCCTTAAGTATATCTCTACATGCTTGGTCTTCATTTGGAAATATTTTGTATTTCTGGATAGCTCCATTCAATTTACAGTGTATTTGAAAAGGCTGCTCACTACCCTACTCATGCTTACCATACCCAGGCCATTTTCTTGCTATCACCAAAGTCAAGACCATAAAACAGATTGTCAATATCCTTGCTAATTGCACAGCCTTTTTTTTTTTTTTTTTTTTGTTTTTCCCAAACCAAAAAGGTTTACCCATTGGAAGTAAATGAGTTTTTTTCATCAGAAGTGGAATTTGTTCAAAATGGAAGAAAACAGAAAGGAGGGGGGAAAAAAAACGAAAAAATGTGAAAAATGTGTGAAATGCTCAAGCACAAGCCTCCATTCTAAACAAGGGGCTTGAATATAATTTTCAACCAGGACATGAAAGACTGTTTTCATTTATCTTTTTCAAGGAAAACATTTCAAATTTTCGTCCTGAGGCAAACAAGAAAATGTTGGGAAACTTGAAAATCCTCAGAACTCAGGAAAACTTCTTCCTATTCATTTTTAATAAGGAAAAGGGCAAGAGCACTCACTCTAAAATAAAACTGGAATTTGCAACCTATACAAATTTTTCAAATTGGTGTAGTGGATTTTTCATAATACTGAATGGAGGGAGGTAATTCTCCCCCTCTGCTCCGCTCTGCTGAGACCCCACCTGGAGTACTGCATCCAGGTCTGGAGCTCCTGGGAAAAGAGGCATGTGGAGATGCTGGAGTGTGTCCAGAGAAGGGCCACGAGGATGCTCAGAGGGCTGGAGCAGCTCTGCTATGAGGACAGACTGAAAGAGTTGGGGCTGTTCAGTCTGGAGAAAAGGAGGTTCCCAGGTGACCTTATTGAGGCCTTGCAGTATCCGAAGGGGGCCTACAAAAAAGCTGGGGAGGGACTTTTTAGGCTACCGGGTAGTGCCAGGGCTAGGGGGAACGGAGCAGAGCTGGAGCTGGGGAGACTCAGACTAAAGGTGAGGAGGAAGTTGTTCAGCATGAGAGTGGTTAGAGCCTGGAATGGGTTGCCCAGGGAGGTGATTGAGGCCCCATCCCTGGAGGTGTTTAAGGCCAGGCTGGATGAGGCTGTGGGCAGCTTAATCTAGGGTAGGGTGTCCCTGCCCATGGCAGGGCGGTTGGAACTGGACGATCCTTGTGGTCCCTTCCAACCCTGACTGATTCTATGATTCTAGGAATCATAATCATAATATGCCCACAGTAATGCCAGCAAAAAAAGATTATAAATATTAAAAAAAAAACACCAAAATCAAACCAAAAACCCACAAGCAAACAAGCCACCACCATGCCCCCATGAATCAAATATTCAGCTGTGTAAACTCCAGAGGCAGGTACAAAAGTAGAGTTTGTATGGAAAAGATGGAGAAGAAACAACATTTTTGTTAACAATATATCACCACTGATGCTTGTGTAGTCTGCTAAATGGTACAGTTTAGTTTGTTCCAGCTGATCTAATTCTAGCACATTAGCAGGACTTACTCCCCTGTTGATCTTTTCCTTTGTCATTTCCCACCATGAAGGAAATTACTGTTATTCTGTCATCCAGCCAGATTGCAGCTCTTACGTATGACAGTATCTGTTTGTACTGATATTCATTTGGGTTATAGAAGACAAGGAGTGTGCAAGCTGGGTAAGTGCAGAGTCCTGCACTTGGGAAGGAACAATAAACTACACCAGTACAGGTTGGGAGGTGATGTGCCGGGAAGCAGCCCTGTGGAGAAGAACC